>JBBPBX010056673.1:0-22683 GCA_038048925.1 Garcialebias charrua
AGTTGTGGGGGGGAGTTCCTCTTGACAAAACCCATGGTAAGGCCCTGACAATGTGCGTCATACATACGATGCACATGAAGAAGTCATACGATCAGAACTGAACGGCTCACTGAAGCAAACGGATTGTTCAGATCTGGTTCCCTTCATAAAGCTGTTCATTTAATCTCTAATTGTGACTGATTAAACATCAAATCTTATTAAAGTCTAAACTATGAGTTCACTAAGACCATACTTACAACAAATGTAAGAAATATTTTACATATTTCTCAACGAATATGTGACTGAACACCAGGTAAAAAAGATGAAAATAAAACTGAATGGGGCCTCCCGCTTCGGGTGTTAACCATAAATTGGCCCTTATCAATTATTATCATCCCCATATGTAGCGGTCAGAATGCCCCTACTGTACCTACTAGTAGGTTTAAAAGTACGTTGTCACCGTTACAAGCGATGACAGCAGGCTCCGTCTTTAGCTACGTGTCAAAGTTTCGAGCAAAGCCTCTGGCGTTAGGTTTAGGGTCTTGGTTAGGTTTAGGTACAAGGGTGGCTCGGTTTAGGGTTGGTCCTCGGGATCAGGTTTAAGGTTAGGTTGAGGAAAACGGTTACATAAGCTGAAAAAACAAAACAAAAAAAGCTACACTTCCGGGTTTATGGATACACGCTGCCTACTCACAGCGATAACAACGCTGATAACGGGGGTTGGGCCGAATCTTGGATGTCGACTACTCTCCACCCCAGAATGAATGGGCCTACCTCCTGGGTTTGAGTGTGGGCTGCCCCATGTAGGGAGCAGGTACATGTCTTGGACCTAGGGGGTATAGCAAGGATGAGGGTGGGTCTGAGTGTCTGTGTCTGTGTATAGATGTCTAAGTGTCAGGCTGTGACTTGGACTGCCCCCTCTCTGATACATCTGAGGCTACTTGGTGTCGCGCTCCTACCACGTGGTCCCCCAGGTGGGTGTCCCTTTGCCTGCGGGTGGGCTTGCGGACCTCGCTGCCGGGGGTTGGGCGCTTGGGCGTGTGTCGGCGCAGCCTGGTGGCTGCCTGGTGGGGCTGGTGTCCTCTGGTCCTGTCAAGTCTGGGCTTGAGGGGTGGGCGTCCCCGGTGCCCGGGCCTCGGTGTCCGGGCCGGGGGCTACGTTGGTGCAGCGGGCTCCGACAGGGGCCTGTGAGTTTGTCGCTGTTGATCCCGGGGGGTCATTGTGTGTAGTCGCTGGTGGGGCTCTTCCTGTTCTCCCCTTTGGTCAGATCTGGGGAGTTGGTGAGTGGCTCGTCCTGTTTGGGTGGCCCTGGGGACTCTGGGCTCGGGTCCTTCTTGGGGTCTTGGGCTCTGATCCCCCCCTTTGTCTGTCTCGGGCCTTGGGGGGGCGGATCTGTGATGCTTCGTGGTCCACAATAACTTGTCTGCTTAATCCCATTAAACAAACTCTTGAGGACTCTGCTCAAAAATGCGACCTGTTTCTTTCATCTTTTAAAACCAAAGTTGAAACTATCAGATCTCAGCTCCACAACCTCCCTGTTCTCAGTGTGCCACCCACCCGTCTGCATTCTGGGACCCTAAACAGCTTTGACGAAGTTGTTCAGAGTGAGGTGGAGGCCATCATCAAGAAAATGAAGCCTTCATCCTGCGCCCTGGATCCTTTCCCCTCGTCTCTCATAAAAACCAATCACTCTGCAATAGGCCCACTTATCACTCAAATAATAAATCAGTCTCTACAATCTGGTCATGTTCCACTGCCTCTAAAAACTGCCATCATTAGGCCTCTTCTGAAAAAATCTAATTTGGATCCCGACATTTTTTCTAATTACCGCCCAATTTCACACCTCCATTTTCTGTCTAAAGTGCTGGAAAAAGCTGTTGCTGCTCAGCTGCAGGACCACCCATAGAAATAATAACAATATAAATATTAAATGAAAGTGCTAAAAACATATCCATAAGTTGTGTATATCAATCACCAGGATCAAATATAGAATTATTCACCGATAAAATCATACAACTATTGGAAAAGAGTTTGAATAAAAAAGTTTTCTTGTGTGGAGACTTTAATATTGACCTGGGAAATAAAACAGATTCAAATAGCATCAGCACATTTCTAAATTCAATGTATAGTTTAAATCTTTATCTGTTAATATCAAAACCAACAAGAATTACAACTCATGGTGCTACGATAATTGACAACATTTTCACAAATATAACAAATGGGGATGTGGCAGGCGGTATCTTAACAACTGATTTAAGTGATCATTTACCAGTTTTCACTATCTACAGAGATGATCAAAACATTACAAAAGAAGTTACAATTAAGAAAAAAATAATAAACACATCAAAAAAAGCTATGGATCAATTAAAAGATGATTTACAGAAGCAAAACTGGAAGGACGTATATATTGATGATGTTAATAGATCATATGATGAATTTATGAATATTTTAGAAGCTCTGTATGAAAAGAATTGTGTGCAAAGAAATCGTAGAAAAAGAAATATTGTCGACCAACCTTGGATGACTAAAGGGTTGAGAAATGCTTGTAAAAAAAATTACTTGTATTCATGTTTCTTAAAAACGAGAACACAACAAGCTGAAGAGAAATATAAAAAATACAAAAATAAATTGGTAATGATTATAAGAAAATGCAAGAAAGAATACTATAGTGATTTATTAAACAAGAGTAATGGTGACACTAAAACAACATGGCGAGTTATAAATGATGTTCTAAAAAGTCATAAAGCGAAAACGAACATTGCAAAATATTTTGTGAAAGATGACAAAGAAATACATGATGAGAATGATATCGTAAATGAATTTAATCAATATTTTGTAAATATTGGATCAAGCCTTGCAGCTAAAATACCAAAAATAGATAATACAGTAATGTGTGTCATTCAATTAAAAGCTGCACAAACAGTATTTTTCTTGATGGAACTAACAAAGAGGAAATTATGAAAATGGTAAAAAATCTCTCGGACAAGAGATCAAAAGACTAGGTGGACATGGATATGATGTTCTTAAAATAAATAATGAGTTATGTTATTGAACCGTTTACATATATATGCAATTTATCTTTTTCAACAGGAATATTTCCAGATAACATGAAAGTAGCAAAGGTAATTCCTCTTTTTAAAAATGGTGATAAATGTGTATTCAATAATTATAGGCCAATATCCTTGTTACCACAGTTCTCAAAAATTCTAGAAAAACTATTTGTGACCAGATTGGATCAATTTATTGATAAACAAAATATTTTAAGTAGCAGTCAGTATGGGTTTAGAGAAAAAAACTCTACATCAATGGCTCTCATGGATTTAATGGAACAAATAACTAATGCTGTCGATCATAAACAGTACTGTGTTAGTGTTTTTGTTGATCTAAAAAAAGCATTTGATACCATTGACCACACCATTCTCCTTGAAAAACTAAATAAATATGGTATTAGAGGACCAGCATTACAATGGGTATCTAGCTATTTGAAAGATAGAAAACAGTTTGTGCAAATAAATGATGTTAGATCTGACCTCCGTGATATCACTTGTGGAGTTCCTCAGGGCTCTGTGCTTGGACCAAAGTTATTTATTTTATATGTGAATGACTTGGTAAATGTGTCAGGACTTCTTAAATGTGTTCTTTTTGCCGATGACACCACATTTTTCTGTTCGGGTAAAGACATAAAACAGATTTTGGATATGATGAAAACAGAATTTATAAAAATACAAACTTGGTTCAAAATAAACAAATTATCTTTGAATTTAGATAAAACTAATTACATGATATTCAGTAACAAAAAGAGAATTGTTGACGATCCATTTGAAATTGAAGATGTTGTGATCTGTAAAGTGAGTGAAGTGAAGTTTCTGGGTGTCATCATTGATGACAAACTGACATGGAAACATCATGTAAATTCCATTAAAACAAAAATAGCTAGATCAATTGCAGTACTGTATAAAGTCAGGGATTTTTTAATTGATAAAGCTCTGTATATGTTGTATAACACAATCATTGTTCCACATTTAATCTATTGTATTGAGCAGTGGTGGGCAACGCTAATCCAAAAATTAGTTCCGCTATTTCTAAAGCACTAATTAATTTATTTAGGTCCGCAATTTCAAAAGCACTAATGTCTTATGAAAATTAGGGGAAGCTAATTCTAATCCGCTAATTAAATTCAACAATTGGTAGCAGCAAGTTATGCAATATTTGCACTACACTGCCAACTAGCGGTGCATGAACTGTTATACAGTAAGTTGTTTGAGTTTCAGAGTATTTAGTTTGGTTCTCTTCAACAGGTTTCACAAGGACAAAATGTACCCATTCCAAAGTCTGTTAGCTAAACTGCTGACATATTTGGCTGTTTTTTTTTCTTCTTTTGTTACTTTTAGTACCACTAGATCGCATGTGTCAAACTCAAGGCCCGTGGGCCAAATCCGGCCTACCATAACCGTTTCTGTGGCTCTCTACACCCTAGAACTTCAAGATAACAGTTGTAAGCATGTTGCTCTCAGGTGATGGGTCCCCATCCCTACACTCCCTGGTCTCTCTGTTAATTGTCTTGCTTATCTCCTCCATTTTGTTGTCCAGGTGTTTGTGATTGTCATGCTGTGTGTTCATGTACCTGTATATAAAGTCAGGGATTTTTTAATTGATAAAGCTCTGTATATGTTGTATAACACAATCATTGTTCCACATTTAATCTATTGTATTGAGGTTTGGGGAAAAGCGTGCAAAACAATTACAAAGCCTGTTTTTATTTTACAAAAGAGAGCTGTAAGAGTAATCACCAGAAAACATTTCAGTCACCCATCAAACACCTTGTTTCTTCAGCTAAATTTATTGAAATTCCAGGAATTGGTAGAATATAGTATTTTATCAGTTATGTATAGGGCTCATAATAACACATTACCTTTAAATATCCAAAGAAATTTAGACAAAGTTATTACAATCTTAAAGGGACAGATATTCATCAAACCACAATTCAGAACCAGCTTAAAGGGACGGTCTACCTCAATTCAGGGAGTTGGATTGTGGAATGTTCTGGAGAGTGATGTTAAAAATGCAAAATCAATTCATTCATTCATTCATTCAACCTTTATTTATACAGGCTAGCCTCGTTGAGTCACGGGGACTCATTTACAAGAGGGACCTGTCTCACTCACACCAAACAACCATCCACTCTCACACTCACACCTAGGGTCAATTTAGAGTCACCAATCAGCCTAACAAGCATGTTTTTTGGTCTGTGGGAGGAAACCGGAGTACCCGGAGGAAACCCACGCATGCACGGGGAGAACATGCAAACTCCACCCAGAAAGGCCCCGGACCGGGATTTGAACCGGCAACCTTCTCGCTGAGAGGCAGCAGCTCTACCAGTTGTGCCACCGTGCTGCCCAATGTATACATTTAAGAAAAAGGTCGAAAAGGACTTGCTCAAAAACTATATATGATGTAGCTTAGTGTGTTTGTGTATTACAGTTAGAAAAATTAAGTAGATTTATTCATTTTGTGATGTAGTTTGAAGGTTATCATTGGTTGAACAAACTGTGAAATAAATAAGGGGCAGATATAATAAGATTTCATCTTCTTTCTGCTCCTTTCATTTTATCCTACTTGTATTCTTGTATCTGATGAAACTGTTTTGTATTGTTCTTTTAAAATGAATGAATAAACATCAAATCAAATCAACGGCCCAGTCAGAGTCCAGAACCTGAAACCTTCAGAGAGCTGAGCAGAAACCTCAAAGAACTGAAGCAACAATGGAAAGAAGAGTGGGTCAGAACTCCTCCAGAACCAGGAGAGAGACTGATGAAGTCCTGCAGACTGATGAAGTCAGAGAACCACAGAGGATTCTGCTGCTGAAGGAGGTTCTGTTGGGTCAGAGGCACAAGCTGAGGTTAAATTTTAATGATTTTAGAACTTGTTAAAGATCATCCATCCAGCTAACTGTCTATCCATCCATCCATTCAGCTAAAAGTCTATTCATCCTTGTATCTGATGAAACTGTTTTGTATTGTTCTTTTAAAATGAATGAATGAACATCAAATCAAAAATAAGTCTGTATCTCTGTGTTTATCATTGTCCTGGCATTGTCTCCTCCTGTTGCCTCTGTCTCCTGAGTTCCTTGTGATTCCCTGAGTATGTAAGTTTGCTGCCCTTGCGGACGCCATTTTGAAGAGTCCTAATGGTGAACTACTTTTTTAAATCCAGCAGATTTGACCATTTCGTGAAACTCTCAAGCTCAGAAAAACTTGTGCTATAACGTCAGCTATGAAATATATTTTTTCTCAGCAAAGAAATAATTGTTTTACCGTGTTTTGTTGTAAAATCCTGGCTTCTTTGGCCGTCGCGGACGCCATTTTGAAGAGTGCTAATGTGGCGAAATTCTATTTTTAAATCCAGACGCGTCGCGTAGGCCCTGAGAAACATCCATAAGTTCACCCTCCATGTTAAAAAGTCTTCGTCTGACTCTTCGAAAACAAGCAATAAGGCTCCAGAGTAACACACTGGCTGCTAACTGATAGAGAGAGCACACACCAAGAGACTGAGGGGGACGCTTTTTTGTGACGGACCACATCCGGCGCTGCTCGTAAATACGTTATTTCGTTTTTACTGATAGATAATTAGTTATTAGCGGTACTGCATTTTAAATAAAAATAGCATAAATCCGCTTATGAATTATAAAACTTAGTCAATCGGCTGTAAAGCTAACAGATTATTTAGCTAAACTACAAGCGGATTAGCGCAATAGCGCTACCTAGCGGTCGGAGGGCCACCACTGGTATTGAGGTTTGGGGAAACGCGTGCAAAACAATTACAAAGCCTGTTTTTATTTTACAAAGAAAGCTGTAAGAGTAATCACCAGAAAAAACCATTACAAAGCCTGTTTTTATTTTACAAAAGAGAGCTGTAAGAGTAATCACCAGAAAAAAATTCAGTCACCCATCAAACACCTTGTTTCTTCAGCTAAATTTATTGAAATTCCAGGAATTGGTTGAATATACAGTGTAGTATTTCATCAGTTATGTATAGGGCTCATAATAACACATTGCCTTTAAATATCCAAAGAAATTTTATAAAAAGACAAAGTGATTACAATCTCAATGGGACAGAGATATTCATCAAGCCACAATTCAGAACCAGCTTAAAGGGACGGTCTACTTCAATTCAGGGAGTTTGATTGTGGAATGCTCTGGAGAGTGATGTTAAAAATGCTAAATCAATGTATACATTTAAGAAAAAGGTCAAAAAGGACTTGCTCAAAAACTATATATGATGTAACTTAGTGTGTTTGTATATTACACTTATGTTGACTGATGATGTAGCTTAGTGTGTTGTGTATTACAGTTAGAAAAATTAAGTAGAGTTATTCTTTTGTGATGTAGTTTGTGTATTACAGTTAGAAAAATTAAGTAGAATTATTCATTTTGTGATGTAGTTTGTGTATTACAGTTAGAAAAATTAAATAGAATTATTCATTTTTGTGATGTAGTTTGTGTATTACAGTTAGAAAAATTAAGTTGAATTATTCATTTTCTTATGTAGTTTGTGTATTACAGTTAGAATGATGTAGTTTGTGTATTACAGTTAGAAAATTAAGTAGAATTATTCATTTTGTGATGTAGTTTGTGTATTACAGTTATTAAAATTAAGTAGAATTATTCATTTTGTGATGTAGCTTGAAGGTTAACATTGGTTGAACAAACAGTGAAATAAGGGGCAGATATAATAAAATGTCATCTTCTTTCTGCTCCTTTCATTTTATCCTACTTGTATTCTTGTATCTGATGAAACTGTCTTGTATTGTTCTTTAAAAATGAATGAATAAACATCAAATCAAATCAAATCAAACCACCTACAACAACACTCCCTGTATGAGAAGTTCCAGTCTGGATTCAGGGCAGCTCACAGTACAGAGACTGCATTGCTGAGGGTTACCAATGATGTCCTCTTGGCTGCTGACACTGGTTCTCCCTCCATCCTTGTCCTCCTTGACCTCACTGCAGCCTTCGACACTGTGGACCATAGTATCCTCCTCCACCGTCTTCATGTGGAGGTCGGTCTCTGCGACACCGTCCTGGACTGGTTCAAATCTTTCCTCTCCAATAGGCTGGAATGTGTTAGTCTTGGCAACGCCACGTCCCAGACAGTCTGTGTCTCCTGTGGTGTCCCTCAGGGGTCGGTTCTGGGGCCCCTGCTGTTTTCCCTTTACATGCTGCCTTTAGGTCAAATTATTAATCAGTTCAACATTTCTTTTCACTGTTATGCCGACGATACACAGCTTTACATCAGGACTGGAGCATCCTCATCTTCCACCTTGTCATCTCCATCTTCACTCACTGCCCTCTCTGCCTGCCTGGAGGCAATTAGGGCATGGATGAATCAGAACTTTCTTCAATTAAACTGCTCCAAGACTGAGGCCATACTGATTGGCACCCCTCACCAGGTACAAACATCTCCTATAACAACACTTTCCTTTTCTGGACAAGACATCCCCCTCTCCACCTCTGTTACTAATCTTGGAATAAAAATGGACTCCAATCTTACATTTGAAAATCACATTAAGCTTCTGTTTAAAACTTGCTTCTTCCATCTTCGAAACATAAAAATAATAATAATAATAATAATAATAATAATAATAATAATAATAATAATAATAATAATAATAATAATAATAATAATAATGAATTCCATTTATAATGCACTTTTCATTAATAAAAATCTCAAAGTGCTACAAAGTGTAACAAAGCAAAGATCAAAATAAAACAAGTGATAAAATCAAATAAAATCAATAATAATATCGACTAAGATCAAAGATAAAATCATGTGGATGCAGATTAGGCTTGCTTAAAAAATAAATAAAATAAAACAAGTGATAAAATCAAGTAAAATCAATAATGATATCAGCTAAGATCAAAGATAAAATCATGTGGAGGCAGAATAGGCTTGCTTAAAAAGAAAGGTCTTTATGCTGCTTTTAAAGTCAACCAGTGACTGTGGAGCTCTCAGGTCATCAGGGAGGGAGTTCCACAGGCGGGGGGCAGCCACACAGAATGCTCGGTCTCCCATGGTCCTCAATTTGGTCCGAGGAATATGAAGGAAATTACTGTTCTGTGATCGTAGAGACCGGGTGGATGAATATGGTGCAAGAATGTCCTTTAGATAGTCAGGTGAAGTGCCGTGCAAGCATTGATGGGTAATGAGAGCAGTTTTGTACTGAATTCTGTAGGTGACAGGAAGCCAATGGAGGTTATGGAGAATGGGTGTAATATGTTCAAATTTACGAACTCTCAACAGAATCCTTGCTGCACTGTTTTGAATGTATTGAAGTTTCTGAAGGTTTTTGCCAGGGATACCAATAAACAGGGAGTTGCAGTAGTCGAGCCTGGAGGAGACAAAGGCATGGACGAGTTTCTCAGCATCAGGAAAAGTCAGAGATGGGCGAAGTCTGGAGATGTTTCGAAGATGGAAGAAGCAGGTTTTAAACAGATGCTTAATGTGATTTTCAAATGTAAGATGAGAGTCCATTTTTATTCCAAGATTTGTAACAGAGGTGGAGAGGGGGATGTCTTGACCAGAGAAGGAGATTGTTGTTAAAGTTGATGTTTGTATCTGGTGAGGGGTGCCAATCAATATGGCCTCAGTCTTCGAGCAGTTTAATTGAAGAAAGTTCTGATTCATCCATGCCTTTATTTCCTCCAGGCAGGCAGAGAGAACAGTGAGTGAAGACGGAGATAGGGATGATGATGATGTTCCAGTCCTGATGTAAAGCTGTGTGTCGTCGGCATAGCAGTGAAAAGAAATGTTGAACTGATTAATAATTTGACCTAAAGGCAGCATGTAGAGGGAAAACAGCAGGGGCCCCAGAACTGACCCCTGAGGGACACCACAGGAGACACCGACTGTCTGGGAAGTGGCATTGCCAAGGCTAACACATTCCAGCCTATTGGAGAGGAAAGAATTGAACCAGTCCAGGACAGTGTCACAGAGACCGACCTCCACATGAAGACGGTGGAGGAGGATACTATGGTCCACAGTGTCGAAGGCTGCAGTGAGGTCAAGGAGGACAAGGATGGAGGGAGAACCAGTGTCAGCAGCCATGAGGACATCATTTGTTACTCTCAGCAGTGCAGTCTCAGTACTGTGAGCTGCTCTGAATCCAGACTGGAACTTCTCATACAGAGAGTGTTGTTGTAGGTGGTCCTGCAGCTGAGCAGCAACTGCTTTCTCCAGCACTTTGGACAGAAATGGGAGGTGGGAAATTGGGCGGTAATTAGAAAAAATGTCGGGATCCAAATTAGATTTTTTCAGAAGAGGCCTAATGATGGCAGTTTTTAGAGGCAATGGAACATGACCAGATTGTAGAGACTTGTTTATTATTTGTGTGATTAATGGGCTTATTGCAGAGTGATTGGATTTTATGAGAGACGAGGGGAAGGGATCCAGGGCGCAGGATGAAGGCTTCATTTTCTTGAGGATGGTCTCTACCTCACTCTGAACGACTTCATCAAAGCTGCTCAGGGTCCCAGAAAGCAGACGGGTAGATGGTACACTAAGATCAGGGAGGTTGTGGAGCTGAGATCTGATAGTGTCAACTTTGTTTTTAAATGATGAGAGGAACAGGTTGCATTTTTGAACAGAGTCCTCATGAGTTTGTTTAATGGGATTAAGCAGATGAGTTATTGTGGAGAAGAGCTGTTTAGAGTTTCCAGGGCAGGTGTTGATGATGTTGGAATAATATTTGGAGCGTGCTTCTTTAAGAGAATAGGCGTACGCTTTCTGATGTTCTTTGTACGCTTGCTTATGCACAGAGAGACCAGATGATTTTACACGTCTCTCAATAGCACGGCCAGTTGCCTTCATCCTGCGCAGCTCATCAGTGTACCAAGGGGCTGAACGGGAGAAAGACACCAGTCTTGACTTCAAGGGAGCATGTAGGTCCAGAAGCTCCTGGAGAGATTGGTTGTAATAATCCACAGAGTCATCTGCAGATGAGTGATTGACAGCGGTCAGGGCGTGAAGATCAGCAGACAAAACATCAGGGGAAATGTTTTTATAGTCACGGAACTGGATAGGTCGTTTTGGGTTAGAAGCAGGCGAAGTTGAAGGCACTTCCAGGGAGATGACCCTGTGGTCTGAGACACCCAGGTCATATACAGACAAGTTATTGAGTACAGTGTCTGTAATCACCAAATCCAGAGTATGCCCCCTGTTGTGCGTAGGGGCGTCCACATGTTGGGTGAGGTTGAGAGATTCCAAAAGAGACTTAAAATCTGTAGCCAGAGGGGAAGAGGAATTGTCCATGTGGATATTTAGATCGCCAAGAAAAATAGTTTTTACAGGGGAGGTGCAGAAAAAAGTGAGGAGGTCATGCATTTCTGAGTTAAATGAAACATGCGGTTTGGTAGGTCTATAAATCAATATAAAGTTCAACAGGAGTGGGGCTTTGAAGTTGAAGGCCAAACATTCAAAACATCTCCAGACTTCGCCCATCCCTAACTTTTTCCGATGCTGAGAAGCTCGTCCATGCTTTTATCTCCTCCAGGCTCGACTACTGCAACTCCTTGTTTATTGGAATCCCTGACAAAACCTTCAAAAACTTCAATATATTCAAAACAGTGCAGCAAGGATCTTGTTGAGAGTTCGTAAATTTGAACATATTACGCCCATTCTCCATAACCTTCATTGGCTTCCTGTCGCCTACAGAATTCAGTACAAAACTGCTCTCATTACACATCAATGCTTACATGGAGCTTCACCAGATTATCTGAAGGATATTCTTATTCCATACTCATCCACCCGGTCGCTGCGGTCACAGAACAGTAATCTCCTTCACGTTCCGAGAACCAAATTAAGGACCATGGGAGACCGGGCTTTCAGTGTGGCTGCCCCCCGCCTGTGGAACTCTCTTCCTGACTGTCTGAGAGCCCCACAGTCTGTGGTTGACTTTAAGAGCGGCTTGAAGACCTTTCTTTTCAACCGAGCATACTCTACCTCCTCATGATTCTACTTTTGATCTTAGTTGATATTGTTATTGATTTTACTTGTTTTATTACTTGTTTTATTGACATTTAATTCTGTTGCACCTTGTAGCACTTTGAGATTTTCATTAATGAAAAGTGCGTTATAAATTGAATTCATTGGCCCTCATTCACGAAAATGTTCGTATTTTTATCCTAAATTTCTCATACTTTTGTTCGTACGAAGCGTTCGTACGAACATGCCACGTCAGATTCAACAAAGTCTTCTATCCTGAGGAAACGTGTGTAAATGGGTTGCGTAAATATGATGAATCCCACCTGTTCTAAACAGCTGCGCGTGCACGCCGAGGGGTTATTTACATAATTCCCACCCCTCAAAACACCATATAAGGCCACGTTTCCTGCCTTCTGACAGCAGGAAGTGTCCATTCATTCAAACTCAAGAAGTAAAAGGAGGAACTTCACGCGTTCGGAGATCTGCTCTCAGTGGCGCTGTGGCTACCCCCCCACCCCCCCGCAAGTGTCGGATGGTCAAATATCTTTAATTTTAGTGTACTGTGTTACATTATAGTTTCACTTATTCAGAAGAGCCGTGGCGCACCGCTACCCCCCACCCCCCCGCAAGTGTCGGATGTGTTTTTGAACAGAAGCATTTTAAAATGTCTCGAAACTACAGTTAACTTCATATTAATATTGTAGTGCATATGTGGGTCGTACAGTATCAGAAATCAAGAATAAATGGTTTGATCTGAAAATGGCTTCAAACAAACGTCTCGCCGCAGCACGGACAGGAGGTGGTCAAGGAATAGTCTGAGATGGATGGACAATAAATGCCACGCTGCAAGACGCGTGCCAACATGTTTTGCAGCACAAATGGGTCATGCGCGCACCTCCTGGTCAGCGCGCAACCACATTCTGCAGGTTATATTTCGAATCAGATATAATAATCTATTGCTCCGATGGTGTTTGGCACAAGATCAGTCTTAATTCGTACTTGTTCTGCGGCGGTGTATGGGGATTTTATGTACCTGGGTGTTAATATGAGGAGCGGCTTTGATGACCAAGGGGAGCGCACGACTCACTGAAGCCTGCGCGACACACCAGACAAATTAAACTTAAAATTATAATTCTAATTCAAACAGAATAACCTATTGTCAAGAATAATTATGGTGCGTGATTTTTTTAAACCCAAAATATTTTCTAAATAACGAAATATGAAGTTATTAGTAGAGAAATCCATCTGGATAACAGCAGACCGACGCTCCTAAAATATACGACAGGTCCGGACCACTCGTAAATTTTGTTCGTATCTGAAAAAAATCCTAGGATACGAAAACATTGTTGAATGCCACAAATGATCCTAAATCACTCGTACGCACAGTTTAAGAACAAATCTGTGCTTACGAACGGTTCGTGAATGAGGGCCAATGTTTTACTTTTTCTTCAAAACTCAGAAAACTCTATATCTAACGTTATCAAATTAATAAACTCATTCTCACAAGTTTCTGATTATTCTATAAATTGGTCAAAATCTACAGCTCTTCCAATAAATCATCTGTTTAATACTTCTTTAAATGAAAAACTACAATCAGGTAACATTACATACTTGGGTATTAAGATTTCTCATAGATTAGAAGACAATCAAATCAAATCATATACCACTTTTAAAGAAAATTGAAGACGATTTTACTAGATGGAAATCTCTACCAATTTCACTTATGGGAAGAGTTGCCTCAGTAAAGATGATGGTCTTTTTTTTTCATTTATAGATGGCCTCCCTTCTCACCTTATAGCCATCCTCTCAGTCCAATATGTATTTTATTTTATTTTTTTGATGAAAGATGATGGTCTTGCCAAGAATAAATTATTTATTCTCAATGATTCCAAATAAACCTTCAAATGAATGGTTTAAGTCCTTGGATTCTTTCATATCTAAATTCCTTTGGAAAAACAAAACTCCACATATTAGCTTAAAAACACTACAGAAATCTAAAGAAACCGGAGGATTAGAACTTCCAAACTTTTATCACTACTATTTAGCAAATAGGTTAGAATATATTTCAAAGTGGCTAAATCCAAATGCACTAGATGTTACTTGGTTAGATATAGAGCAAACTTTATGTAATAATATTAGGGTTTCAGATCTGCCATTTATTAGTATCAATATAAAAAAACATGTCTGCTTTAAAAGTATCAGTATTAGCTCATCTCTGACAGCATGGTGGGAGTATCTGAAAATGACAAAGTCTTCACTACTCCCATGCAGACAAACACCCATCTGGAACAATCCTGACATACAGAAAGAAAATAATATGTTAAATTTCTCAGGTTGGAGACTTAAGGGAATTGAACGTCTGGAACACATATTTGATGGTGTAGACTTTATTTCATTTAATGAATTAATAATACAATATGGCATTGACAATAAATACTTTTTAGAATATCAACAAATCAAGTCTATTGTAAAAAAGAAATTTAAGCTTAATAGAGAATTGTTAGAGACACCAATATGCGTGTCAGAATTCATTAATCTTAAACAACCCAAATTGTTATCTAAAATATACAAGAAATTGTCTAGAATAGATGACTCCATAACACTTCCTGTTGCAAAATGGGAGACAGATTTATCAGTCAACTTTGACCAAAACACCTGGTCTCAAATATGTTTAAAAACATTTAAAATGACTAGAATATCTAATTTACAATTAATACAGTATAAAGTTCTCTATAGAGTACACTATACAGGTCAGCGAATGTTTAAGATGGGATTTACATCATCCAACAATTGCTCACAGTGCACAAGTAATATACCTGATGATTATATTCACGCACTCTGGTTCTGTCCACCCGTTCAGAGGTTCTGGGTACAGGTATGTGAAGACTTGTCTAAATGTTTGAAATGTAATATCCCACTCTCTCCATCTGTTTGCTTATTGGGTATCTTTGAAGATGTTATACTAGAAAAAAATACATCCTGTATGCTTTTCACTGCCTTATGCATCGCAAAGAAAACCATACTCCTAAATTGGAAAAATAAAAATAATCTTAGCATTAATCAGTATAAAAATCTTCTGTTAGATCATATTAGTCTTGAAACAGCATCTGCCGACACATCTGTAGTGGGCATGACCGTGCCCGCTCTGATACACCTGTGTATTTTTGAACTGTTCCAGAGATGACCTTTACTGACCTCTCAGTAAAGCAAGACATTTACTACAAATTATTCCATTAGTTGTAATCTGAGAACATAGTCACCAAAAGAGACTATTGGCTTCTTTAATTTTATTCTAATGTAATCAAAAGAATAACATTTTGTCATTTTCATGAGGTGTGCTTTTATGCTGTGTTATTCTGTAATGTGAAACATCACTGTGTCCACTGCTGTGTGAAAGTTGAGGCTCAGGTCAAAGAGACCCGGCCGTTTTGTTTAGAAATGCAGAAGACAGTTAATCCGTTGTTTTCATGAGAATGACTCCAGTACTCTCTGACTTTTCCTAAACAATTTCTCTCTGCTCTGAATTTCACCTTGAATCGTGATAACAACAAGTGAACTGCTCGACTGGTTCTTTTGGACCAATGGGAAAGAGACAAGTCTCTCTCATCTCAGATCTTCTACTAAGGTTCTAAGCTTTTGCTGGAACGTGGAGTTTTTGCTGGGAACTTCAAGACATGAGGTCGTCCCAAAGAGCTGGATGAACGTCAGTCACACGCTAAGGACACGTCATTCAGTTAAAGACTAATAACATGTTGTTATGAGTCCACTTCGAACCGAGCGTAAGCTCAAAACTTTGTTTATTCCTTCCTGGAATAAGTTATCTTGAGCCAGAGGCCAGGAGCTGACGCATTTTCTGATGACCAACGCGAAACCAGGAGACGTTGGAAGGTAAACGAATAACCTGCTCAGATGTACTGGTTCCCGCAAGGACCCCGTGCATCTGAAAAGCTACAAGGTCTTCTCTTACCGGGCTGTCGTCAAAAGGTAAAGAGCTGTTTACAAACGTACCTGGGATTTAGCAGAAGTCGGATGGAAAGTGTCATTTCTGGTTACACTCAAGATAAATAACTTCCTCTCTTAACCTCTCCCTCTTAAATCTCTCCTTATTCCATTCTAAGCTGGAAACTATATTTAACCCTTGTGTTGTCCTACGGGTCAAAAGTGACCCGCTACCATGTTTAGCTATAGAAAAAATACCTTAAACTATATTTTTCCAACTTGAAATTTTATAACTTTTCCTAAAGTGACCCCATCATTACAAAAAGTGATACTTTGTTTTTGTCTAGGTTTCCATGTGGGCTGTACACCACTAGGGTCCAAAGATCGTCCTATGGGTCATTTTTGACCCGTGAATTATAAAGGCATTTAAACACCAGAAAAAAGTTCAAAGGCCACACACAAACTCTCTCTAGCACACACACCCCCCCACACACACACACACATCAAAGACACTAGAACTTGCATTTGACCTGCACCTGCACTCTTGATCTGCAGCTAACCCCTCACATCACACAAGCTGCCAAGCAAAACAAAAAAACAAACTAAGAAATAGCCATTGTGGAAGCTGTTCAGAGAGCTGAATCTTGTCCTGATCCACTTGAGGCTGCAGCTGGGTCAGTCAAAAGAAAAAGGTACCAGTTCTGCCCCTGGAAGAAGGACTGCAAGACAAAAGCTGTGTGCTGCACATGTGAGAAACACATCTGCAAAGCCCATTCTCACGTTCACACATACTGTCCTACATGTGATAAATATAGTACAGGTAGTCCCCGACTTACGAGCGAGTTCCGTTCCTCCGAGGCGCTCGTAAAGCGAAAATTCGTAACTTGGAACGGCCGCCACGTGTCTCGTAAGTCCGGAATTTCGCTCGTAAGTTGGAACGGTTTTGCTAGCGCGACTACAAACACTCGTTTTTCATCGAAAAACTGCTTACGAGTGCATAAAAATGATCGGAAACGTGTGTCCACATGTTTAGCTAACGAACTGTGGTGAAAAAACACAGAAAAACTCTGTATTTTTTGCGTTTTTTCCAAAAATTCGCCAGCTCGTAAGTCCGGAACCTCGTAGGTCAGAGCGCTCGTAAGTCGGGGACTACCTGTAGAAGTTGAAAATTGTTCACAAAATCAAGCAACATTTTGTTTTTTTGTTGTGTTATGAGAGAAGTATTTTTATAATTCACTTCCTAAAAAATATTTCATTTAAAGTTCAATAAAGCTGCTTTATTTTGGGTCTTTGGTAGTGCGGGTCATTTTTGACCCGTAGGACAAGGGGAGTAAACAGAATGTTAAGATCGCACAAGGGTTAAGCTAAAGAGCCACAGACTAAGTATAATGACATCCTGTATTTATGTCTGCTGTTACAATTTAAATGTGCTGACGTATTAAATTGCAAGAAAGTGAAATCATCAATCAAGTGTAATGGTGTTAATTTTAGTTGATTTATTTTAAATAAATGGTAGTGTCTTTGGCATACCAAACTAAGTTAACGTTTCCATTGTCACTCTATGGCTTCTGTTTTACTTATCCATCATAAAGATCACAGAAATATTGGGTAAACGGAAAAAGAAAAGAATCCGTGAAATTACTATTCAATCTGAATAAGTAAATTAATTAAGGTAAAGAGGTCAGTATTAATATTGACCTCCTATATATCCTTTACATCTGGTGGCCGTACGTGTTTTCTGAAAGTTTATTCATAAATCTGTGATCCATCATGAACTTGAAACGTTATGTTGGCATGATTATTCCAATTTTTGGACTCTGAAGGTGATAATTTTTGGCTGAGGTGTTCAAGACAGGCAGATTCTGCATGTTTTTATCATTTGAAGCTGAGAGATTGTTATTGTTCAACTCTTTAACACGCTGTTGGAAGCTTTTAGGTGAGGTCTTGTCAGCCCGTGGTCTGTGGGGGGTTCTGGTTCCGTTCGGTCCAGTTCACGCACAGACTCCTGTACAAAGCTTTGTTGACCGCCGAGTCAAATTGCCTGAAAAGCTATTATTAACATCTACCAGATTGCTGTGTGTGGTATTTTACATTTTAGAGAAGGTCGAAAAAAGCATATTACTGTTAGAACGTGTCGGATAGTGGTTCGTGAAACCCGAGTTCTGCTCCTTTAAAGTGGACGGAACCGACCTGAACGCGGCTCCGAGAGAGTCCGTGTCGTGTTACAGTTGACGTGCTGGTTACTGAGCGTAGCTAAGTTGTGCCTGTTTTAAATGTGATTGCCACGTTCCAGAATTTTGGAAAGTTAATTTGAAGCGTTTGAGTTGTGAAAGAGTCTATAAAGTTGTGTTGAGTGGTGTCAAGCTAGCGTTAAAGGCTACGTGTCTTTACACGTTTGTTTATGAGCTGTGATTGGATAAAACGAGAGCTGTGAGCTGTCAATCACTCTCGTAGCAAGCGCTGATTCGCTGAAGTGGGGACGCACGCCGTTGCGACCAGCCCACTTTGTCGTCATTTCCGGCACTGCATTGGTCGAAGGTAAGAAAACTACATTAACCATGAATGCTGGGGAATAGAACTACAAGCGCTGTGATTGATTGGTTGACGTCACGTATCTGTGTAGCGAGCTCCGCCTCGCTCAAGTACGGAAGCTGGTGACGCGCTACGTCGACCCGCCTATTTTTTGTCGTCATTTCCAGGTGCTGCACTTTGAGTGACAGGTAGCTTACACTCACAAGACGAACAGAGGTTTCACTAAAAGTTTTCTCAAAACATCATAAAAAGTCAGCATTTTTATGGTGAAATACCAACTTTGAAATTGTTCTGTACACAAACAAAAAACTCATGTTTATTTTAAATAATTTTTTTAGAATAACAGAGGTACAGACAAACATTTTTGCTTATTTTAAATACTGAAGAGATTTTGAATAACATGAAAGAGACGTCTTCTATTTGATTTTCACATTAAATCAAAGAACAAAATGATGGAGAACAGAGCATTTCCACATTAAGCTCTTCACATCTCTGAATTTTACACAGAATTGGTGTACACTGTACACTTTTAGTTAAAAATGGCATTTTTAACGTTTTTCTGTGTACAACTAATGACTCCAGTTTATTTTAAATAAAAAGTTTAAAATAACAAACAAAAGTACATTTTTCACTCCAGATAACTGCAGCAACTCAAACAGTTTTACTGAATCTGAAATACATTCTCTTGGAGCAAAATAAACAGAATCTGCTAACATTTTAGTGTGAACATTGCATTTATTTGAAATCTTTAAAAAGGCGTTTGAGTGAAAGACAGAAAAATTAAGCGTGGTTTAATGGTAATTGTTTTAAAAGATAAGTCTATTAAGTTGATACGGCCACAAAGGCTTTAACTTACAACATTTTTCATTGAAGGTAAAACCTAAAATAAATAAAAAGGTACTAAATGTATGAAAGACTTGTTTATAGATTACAAGAATAAAACCAGAAAGCTGTTTTAGTTAAATAACTCACCGCTAAGAAAACATTTATTTGCATACACTATAATAAATACCATCTTATTGATTCAAACAAAATCAAAGCAAAGGTGGCAGAACAGATTTGAACATGTCACAGGACTACAAATTGATAAAAATCACTGATTTTTATTTAGAGTAACATCTTTACTGTTAAGCTGAGCACACATAAACACTCCAGTTTATTTTAAATACAAAAATTGTTTAAAATAATGAACAGAAAGTCCTTTTTCACTCCTGATAACTGTCAAATGCAGTAAAAAATCAGTTTCACTGAGACTGCAAGACATCTTTTTTAAGGCATGCTCAAGCAGCATCCTGTCACATTTTAGTGAAATCATTGCATTTAAGTCAGCCCTCTTTTATAAGCGTTTGAGTGAAAAGACGGAAATCAGGCTTTGGTTAGTTAGTAACTGTTGTTTGAACATAAGTTCTATTTAAAGTTAACACTGCATTTAGAGTGCATTTAACTTTTCCTAATTTCATTGAGGGTAAAAACCTGCAGAAAAAGGTACCTATGAATACTTATTACACAGTGAAACGCGTAAACCACAGCTGATTAGTTTAGTTAACTCAGTGCATTAAAAGTGAATATTTATTTGCAAGCACTAACATGAGAACAATCTTATTTGATTTTTTCACAAAAAAATCAATACAATGATGGACGTTAAACAGGGTGAAACAAGTGAGAGGGTCCGCTCCATCAGGGCCCCAAAATGGCTTAGAACAAGCCAAGGTGGTGACTGCTCAGTTGACAGGTACATGTGGCAAGAAGCAGGTGAACATCCTTTGATGTTTTACGACAGGCTTCTCAAAGCTCATTTTGGTGACAAATATACACCAGGCATGGAAGAAGATGAAGACTTTAAGTGGTCTTTCTTCTTACATCTCGTCTTTGAGATAAGATTTCAGCTGCTCACCATGGTTAATCCAAAAAAGCAAACCATGGAAGAAATAAAACAGTGTGCTGTGAATGTCTTTGAAGCTAACATGCAAATCAAAACACCCTTACTGGTGTCCCTAGGTGAAGCGGTCAAATCCCACTTGCTGGAGCTGGATTCCAGTCCTAAAAAAGGCGAGAATAAACAAGATTTTCAAACTAATAATAAACTGAAGGTGGGTGTTAGCTCTACAGGACGCCCGAAACCAGGGTGGGCCCAGATAGGACCCCTGAGACGTGGACCTGCACCTCGGATGAAACAATCCGAGACATGCAAAGGGTCGCAAACGTTCCCGAAAAAAGGCATCAAACCTCCAAGCTCTGATGAGGTGGTGGATGTAAGTTGGTTGTTTGAAAACTTGAATGATACAGAGGATGACCAAACTGGGACAATGAGTGACCTTGTCTTTGATAACTCAGAGCACACAGTTGATGACAAAGACAGCAAACAAACTGCTGATAGTCTACAACATCCTGAAGGTCATGATGCTGACAGCCAACAAGATGCTGACAGTGAACATGAGTACACAGACAGAGTCACATGTGAACAGAAACGTGTGCCAAGACCTGTGAGGTTTCTGTGTAACCTTATACAAAGGGGGGTAGCTAAGAAAGCTTACCTGCCTATCACACTGGAAGGTGTCCTTGAGCGTGAAGCCCTCCTGGACGGCAGTGCTGATATAACCATTATGTCGGCCAAACTGTTCGAGGAGCTGAGGACCGCCGCTAACGGTGTTGACAGGCAAATACCCTTCGAGAAATGTGCTATTGAACTGCAGGGCCTCGCAGGGACGAGAACAACCCTGACAGCTATAGCTATGGTTCACATGCAGATTGGCGAAATGACACTACGCCACCCGGTGTTTGTGTCTAAACTTGACTCATTCCCATTTTTGGTTGGCCAAGATTTTATAAACCGTTTCGATGCTATTATAGATTATGGTCAACAGACAATGTGGGCAACAGTGAGTAAACCCCTGCCAATAAAAGTGCCTCCTAGTTGTGATACAGACTGCCTAACCGCAGGTACCGCAGAGGACACAAGGGACTCCTCATCCGAGGACGAGAGCCCGGTAAGTGAACCTTCAACTACAGGTGAGACAGAAGAGACCCAACAGTTGGACCAAACTCTGGCCCAACAAGAGAACCTCCTCTGCGAGCTGACACATTCAGCACTCACTGAACACTACCTACCACAGGTAGAAGAAGGTGTTGAGATCCAAGGATCCCACACCGAAGACGCTGTGCTGTCCTCTGGGACAGGTAATTCGGCAATCAGCCAAGCTTTCAATGAAACCTTGGTTCAAAAGCATTTGAGTCCAGAAAATGACAGTCAACCAGACGCTGACAGTCACTTGGACATCATTGTTACAGATGGCGAGGGCCCCTCTTCAGAAAAAGGGGGGGCGAATTCACATAACGACAGTGACCCATCGCAGGCTGACAAATCAGATACACCTGCGACTGCACTGACGTTTGAGACACACCTAAATTACACAGAAAGAGGTAAACGTAAGAAGATACGTTGGCCGAAACCTATAAGGTTCCTGTGTACTGTCTACTATTGGCTGCGGAAACAGATTAAACTAAACAATGGCATCCTAACTTGTGCCCATGGACGGACGTCCTCACCTGTGTTCGTGGTCCCCCATAACCACAGGGGGGTGAGGTTAGGTCATGCCCATGTCCAAGACAAAGATTTGAATGTACACCTCAGAAACACTTTTGCTTTTGCCCAGAAAAACCTGGAAAGGTCCGCTGAAGGACGCAAGGCATACTATGACCAGAAAGCCTCTCACAATGAACTCCAAGTGGGAGACAGAGTCTGGTACTGGCCCGGGCTTGGGCCTGGTGGGGGTCGGGGGTCTTGGGCTCTGGCAAGCGGGTCGCCGGGGTATGCGCTGGCTCGCGTTCTGGTGCCCGGCCCTGGCCGGGGGCCCTCGGCTCGCTGGTGGGCTGGGGGTTCATGTGCTGGGGGGTTGGGTGTCTGGGAGCGTGACTGATGGCCAAAGGGAGGGGGCAGGTCAACCTAGCCTGGGTGTCTAGTGTGTTATGTGTTCTGAAAGTTGTTAGTATGAAGGGTGGGTGTAGTATTTCTTCTGGGGTGGGGACTAAGTGGATGTCCTTGATGGTGGTCTGGGACTATGCATGGTTGGTGTACAGCCCTGGTTGGGACCCGCTCTCGGTGCTTCCTGGTTCTGTCGGCGGTTGGATGGGCGCTCTTGGCCGTGTCGTCCATGGGGGATTTTGTGTCCTCTTGGGCGGCGGGCTGACTGCGGTTTGTAGGGGTCTGGGCGGCCCTGGTGGATGTGGGCTGTTGGTTGTGCTGTTGGCGGCCCT
>JBBPBX010056674.1:11193-22683 GCA_038048925.1 Garcialebias charrua
AGGGAACGAGGTGCAACATATGACTATGGGAATTGCGCCTCCGCACGGTTACCTGAAGTTATACATTCATGCCTTTACGGCAGGTGGGCGTCAGCGTCACCACAGAGGCCCCGCCCTCTTGGTACAAAGACGACTGCGCCCATCCTACTTCCTCCAAGAGCACTTCACCGAGCTTGGGCATTGAAAGGGCAAACATGTGTTGCACCTCGTTCCCTTCCTTCAGGGAACATGAGTTATGGTGCATAACTATCAGTTCCCTTATCAGTCAGTCCACTCAGTGCAACATACGACTATGGGAACGTAATCCATTCACGCCCTTGAAATGCTCAGTAAAAATGCATGCTTGTGAGAACTGCCTTCATACTTTAGGCGTTTTAGCTGATCTCTACTGTGTGTTAGAGAGTACAGCTTGAGTGACGTCACAGCTAGTAACATCTAAAGAATAATGTTTTGCAAACGTATTTGTGGAACTCCAGTTAGCCGTAGCACAAATGTCTGCCACTGGCACGCCCTTAAAAAGAGACCATGAGGCAGCTAGGCCCCGAGTGGAATGGGCGTGTACCCCAGAGGGCACCTGTTGACCTTTGCTGCTCTACGCCCTTTTAATGGCCTCAGTCACCCAGTGTGAGAGGCGTGGCTTTGAAAGGGCTCTGCCAGCAACAGGATTGGCAAAACACACAAACAGTTGGTTTGTTTTCCTCCAACTGACAGTTCTGTGGATGTAAACACTCAAGGCCCTGACAGGGCAGAGTGATCTCAACCTCCCCTGCTCCTCAGTGAGAACAGGGTGGGGAGGAAACTCAGAGAGCTCAAAGTCCAGACTTCTGGGATTTAGAGTCGGTACTTTTGGCACACATGCGGGGTTAGGACGGAGAGTGACCTTTGACCCATCAGGGGAAAACCTTGTACACATTGGGTGTACAGATAAAGCATGGAGGTCACCCACACATTTAGCTGAGCAGAGAGCCAGGAGCAACGCAGTTTTATAAGATAACAAGTCTATCTTAATGCTGCTGAGAGGCTCAAATGGAGGCTCACACAAGGCATCCAGGACTAACTGAAGGTCCCAGACTGGGGCCAGAGTCCTGCTGGGGGGCCTTTTCCTCAGTACACCCTTCATGAAACGTATCGTGAGAGGGTGGGCACCGGGTGTTCCCCCCCCCCCCCAGCCTTCGTGGCACGCCAAGATGGCTGACAAAAACACCTTAATGGTGGAAAACAAGCTGCCTTTTTCCAGCAGGTCCTATAAAAAGGTGAGAAGCTGGACTAGGTTACAGGAATATGAAACAATATTCCTCTCTAGACACCAGGCCTCAAAAATATGCCATTTACAAGCATAAAGAGACTGAGTTGACCCAGCTCTCACCCCCTGTATTGTGTTAATAACATTACTGGGGAGGCCCGAGGCCCTCAGTCTGTTCCTTTCAGCGGCCAAGCTGTGAGTTGCCACAGTTCTGGATGTGGGTGGAGAAGCTGCCCGTGAGCTTGAGTTAGCAGGTCCCTGTGGGGGGGAGGAGGGGCAGCTGCCACTGTGTCCCTGACAACAATGAAATTATTTCTGGGAAATATGCTGGTGAAGATTCTCAGTCGTCTAGGACATGATAAATCAAAAAGGCGTTCAATACAAGATCAACTGGACTTTATTTGTAACAGAAGACGTTTCGCTTCTCATCCGAGGAGCTTTATCAATTCAATTCAGTTGAATTGATAAAGCTCCTCGGATGAGAAGCGAAACGTCTTCTGTTACAAATAAAGTCCAGTTGATCTTGTATTGAACGCCTTTTTGATATTTCTGAGAACCACAGTTTTTGAGGTCACCTGGGGACTATTAATATTAGGGAGAGAGCTTACCTCCGTACACGTTCCAGCGTCACCTGAATCAAAGGGACAGGTGGAAATGCGTAATACAGCACCCCTGCTGGCCAGTCGTGGGCCAGCACGTCCATCCCCATCGTTGCGTCTGTTTCCTTCAGTGAGAAGTACAGAGCGCAGTACGAGCTGGTTTTGCACGCGAACAGATCGGCTGACGCCCGACCGAATCGTGACCAGACCCGGTCCACTATCTGTGGGTTCAGTCTCCATTCTGAGGCCAGTATCGGTCCTCTGGAGAGGGCGTCTGCCCCGTAGTTTAGCTCTCCCGGGATGTGTGTCGCCCTCAGTGACAAAATTCTGGGGCCACACCATGTGAGAGCCTCTGTGTCAGGCCGAGGAGGGCCCGGGACCTCGTCCCCCCCTCCCTGTTGATGTAGGACACCACTGTCTTGCTGTCAGATTTTATGAGGACATGCTGTTTTGCAATCAGCCCCTTTTTGTAAAAGAGTTTCATTGACAGGTAAACAGCTTTTAATTCTAGCAGGTTGATGTGGAGCCCTGCATCCTGTTTTCCCCAGAGCCCTTGGGCGTTCTGTTTCCTGCAAACAGCTCCCCATCCCCCCAACGAAGCGTCTGTCATGACAACCACACGAGACAGGACTCGTCCCAGCGGGACGCCTGCAGTGAACACTGAGGGGTCCCTCCAGGGCTCCAGAGCCGTTAAGACATTCATGGCTGATCAAAATCCTTGCTGCCCGCCTGAGGGAGGCAGGAGGTGTTTGTTTGTTTAACCACATTTGCAGAGCACGCATTTTTAGTAATGCTTGTGGCACGCAGGGTATGGCGGCTGCTAGTAAGCCCAAGAAGTGTTGGCAGAGCTTGACAGACACTCTCTGACCCAGCTGAAAACGTGTTAGGCAGAGACGTATCGAAGCCACCCTCCTCTGAGAGCCATGCTCTGTACAAGATGGTGTTGATCTGTATGCCCAGAAATACGGTAATCTGTGATGGGGACAGATCGCTTTTCTGCAGATTTAAAACAAAGCCCAGAGCCTCCAGGTGCGTCATCATCATGTGTGTGTGCAGCTGGGCTTGTGTTCTGTTGTCGGTGAGAATCAGAAGGTCGTCTAAATAATTCAGAATTCGGACCCCCTGACCCCTGAGGGGGGGTCAACGCTGCGTCTAGGCACTTTGTGAAACAGCGTGGAGCGGTTTTTAATCCGAAAGGTAAAGCTTTGTATTCATAGGCTTTCCCTTCGAATGCAAAGCGTAGAAATTTTCTGTGTTTCTTCCAAATGCCTACGTGGAAGTAGGCGTCTTTGAGATCCATTGTGCAAGTGTGGTCTCCCTGTCTCACAGACTGTAGTACTTGTCTCAGCGTGAGCATTTTGAACCTGTAAGTTGTTATTCTCTTGTTCAAAGCCCTGAGATCTAGAATCGGTCTCAATGTTTGGTCTCTTTTGGGCACGAGGAAGTATTTGCTGTAGTGGCCGGTTTTTATTTCTCGTTTTGGAACAACACGGATCACACCTTTCTGCAGCATTGCTGTTATTTCCTCCCTCAAGACGTGTACACGTTCTGGGTTTATATCTGACTCTAGCACCCCTGTGAACGGAGGCGGCCACCTACGGAACTGCAGGCGGAGCCAGTGACACACTGTTGACATGACCCACGTGTTTGGTAGACACGCCCCCCCAAGCCTGCGCGTGCGCTGAGAGCCTCAGAGGAATGTTTATTGTGGGCTGCCTACGCTTTGTGGGTGCGGACGGGGGAGCGTCTGACCCCCCCGCTCGGTCCTGAACGAACTGACCTGCCCGCACGTGGATGACGTGAAGTCTGTCTGCTCCAGACAGACCCCAGACGTCCCGCTGTAGTTCATTATCTGATCTGACAACTTGTGTTGCACGAGGGAGGAGGGGTGCTTGCCCTCTCCCTTTATCGTGACTGTTTTCATAAAAAAGGGGTTGTTGTTGTCCTGTTTTTTTTTTTTTCTTTTTTTTTTGAGTCAAGAATCAGGGCAGTTCGTGCTTCTGGTACTTTATTTTTGTGTTTAGATGGACAGAAACTTGTCTTTAATACACATGTCAGAAACATTTTGTTTTGAGCACACACGAATGTCACCAGCTTTTCATAGTCTTTTACAAATAAAGTCTGGGTTTGAATGTTTTGGTTCCAGTACCTCGTGGGCGGACGAACCTGCAAAATTGTGGAGCGGGCCCGGTTCGTCAGGCCCGCTTCTGCCTCCCGTCCCGGTTCGCTGAGGAAGTCCTCGGCGGAGCCGCATGACGAGGAACAAACCTGTTCCTGCTCCAGGACTGACCGGCTTGAGATAGACCTGCTACGGGTCTCTGCTGCTGCTCCCCGTCGTAAGCTGGTCATTTTTGCGGGGGAGGACGGCGTGTGGCTGAGCAGTATCGAGGTTGCGCAGGTCTGCTCCCGCTGGTGTCTCTGGGAGGGGGGGAGGCGAAGGCCTTTCTCGGCATCCCCTCTCGCAGCGCCTCAGCCTGCTTCCTTCGTTGCTCCAGCCTACTCTGGATACGTTCCAAGGCTCCCCCGAAGAGTCCCGTCGGCTCTATCGGGTGGTGAAGGAAGGGGTAACATTGACCTTCTGGCAGGTCCGTCAGAGTGAGCCACAGGTGGCGCTGAGTGATGACCACTTCAGCCATGCATCTCCCCTGAGCTATGGCCGCGGTCCCCAGCATGCGGAGCACAAAGTCAGTCACCCTGCGGTCTTCCTCCAGGATGTCAGTTGTCACTTTTTTGCTTGTGGTCACCTGGAGCTCCTGGAGCTTCTCTACCAGGTACGCCTGCATCAAGGCCGAGGCGTTCAACGTGCGGGCCACGAGGCCCTGAGCTCTGTAGCATTTGTCGAGCTGTGCAGCCGAAGTGCGGCAGGCTTTGCTGGGCAGAGTTGGTTTTGCGCCCGACGTCCTGGGGGCCAAGTGAGCCGCCAGCGTG
Source organism: Garcialebias charrua (assembly GCA_038048925.1). Taxonomy (NCBI): domain Eukaryota; kingdom Metazoa; phylum Chordata; class Actinopteri; order Cyprinodontiformes; family Rivulidae; genus Garcialebias; species Garcialebias charrua. Next base: position 15,964 of record JBBPBX010056674.1, read on the forward strand.
TCCTCCATCTGTGGCACATTGGCGATTCCTGCTGCCTTCATTCCGGCGACGTCAAGGATCTGAGAGCGGCAGAAGCATGGTAGCTCTGGGTTCAGCCCAGGTGCAAGTGAGCTCAGTCAGAAAATCAGGGAAAATCGGTATCCTGTGTCTCATGGCCAACTGCTGCTTCGCATAGAAGTAGGTGCCCGCCAACCTCGTAACCTACTGGCGAGGTGGGGGTTCTGGCCAAGCAATCTGCAGTGCATTCGCCGCCCTGCGACACAATTCGAATAGGGCGGGGATGGATGCGTCTGTCTCCGGCAGAGCTGCCGTCGGGTTCTGGGGGAATTCTTCATCTTCCCCTTCGTCCTCGTTGTCGGCTTGGGGTGGACGGACTGATAAGGGAACTACAAATGTTCTTTTCGTCCGAAATCTCCCCAAGGCCGTTAGCGAGACGAGAGTTTGTCCGCATTCATCAGGCCTCGTGTGTCGAACTCAGCCGTCGAGTCCCCGACGAGTGCCGCCATGTCCATACTGTCCCCCCATTCGACCTGTCCACTGTCCTCCAGATCAATGTTCTCGAGCTCCGGCGTGGGAGTGAGCGGTTCTGAGAGGTCCGGGTCCCGTGTTGGCGCGGTGCCGCCCATGGCCTTGGCCACGATGTCCACGAGACGCTTCCTCACAGACTCTGGCATCTGGCTGCAGTGCGGGCAGGAGTAGGGGGATTCCAGCGCTGTTTTAGCATGCAACATCCCCAGGCAGACGGAACAGGCCTCGTGGGTGTCCGTCGCCGAGAGGGAGTAGCCACAGCCGCTGGGGCAGGCACGGGAGCTCGGGCTCGCTGGCCTGCTGGTTCTTTTAGCGTTTTTTGCTTCCCTTTCTCGGGCGCCATGACTGAGAAAGATGAGCTTGTTAGCAGTGCTAACGTTGTCCGAAGACGTCTCCTTCGTCGCGTCGCTTTCGCTGGCTAGCCCACTACTCGTTAGCAGGGTAGCGGTGTGACGCAGTTAGCGCCATCGAGCGAAGCCGTCTGCGAAGAGAGAAGAAAAAAACCTCGAGGTTAAATAAAAGATGCTGGACCAGCTTTCGCTAGCCCAGCCACACGCAGGAATTTTCTCTGTGCGTTCAGAGTAGGTAGCGAGCTCACCTCAGATAAAGCGATGTAGCAACAGAGAAGTCCCGCGAAGTTCAGGTATGTAAGCGAGGTGAAGGGCATAAAAGAGGAAGTAGGATGGGCGCAGTCATCTTTATACCAAGAGGGCGGGGCCTCTGTGGTGACGCTGACGCCCACCTGCCGTAAAGGCGTGAATGTATTACTTCAGGTAACCGCACGGGGGGGTGCAATTCCCATAGTCACATGTTGCACTGAGTGGACTGACTGATAAGGGAACTACAAATGTTCTTTTGTTCATTTTAATTTCAGTTGAAACAGGATTTATAAATGAGTTGTTTAGATCATACTAACATCTGGCTGCTCCAGCAGCTTCAGACTCTGCTGGAGGGCTGAAACAAGAACATGTATTCATGAAACACCTGACAGAATAAAATGAAGGAGACATTTATTTAGCTTATTATACAGAATAGTAAAGATCACACACTTGTTGTGCTTTTAAAAGCTGTATTTTTAAAACCCTTCTTCTTTTGGATGCTCTCTTCGTGGGGTCACACCAGAGAGGTAATTCACACCAAGGCCTTTCTTGACCACCCCCCAACTTATTTAAAAGCTGTTAATGTACTGAAAAACCCTCACATGTGCAATTAGGTCTCTTTCTTGAGCAAAAATCTCATTAAATTAAATTGAAGAGTAGGGAAGAGAAAACGATTGTTTCTTGTGAACAGTTCGGGAGAATAACAGATGGTAAAGAGAATAAAGTGATTGTTGAAGTATTTTGGTTGGGGGGGGGAATATATATATATATATAGACTATATATATAGACTATATATATGTATAGACTATATATATATATAGACTACATATATGCGGCCTATATATATATATATAGTCCGCATAGTGAGGACTTATATATATAGACTATATATATATATAGACTACATATATGCGGCCTATATATATATATATAGTCCGCATAGTGAGGACTTCACTATGCGGCCCGGGTAATTCATATTTCCTCCCCTTCAGTGTATATTCAGTATATTTTAATTTTCGGTAGGAGTTTGTAATAATGTAGAACGTTCATGATCTCAAGGAAATAAACCATCACCTACATTTATTACTCAAACCAAGTGGATAAGAAGAAGTATTTCAGTTTAAAAATTAAAAGTTACTTCTTGCTCTCACACCTCCAAATTTTTGTGTGGTAAAATTTACACAAGAAATTGTAAGTTGCTGTATTTAATCACACACAAATTAAGATTCAAAAACAGCTCCTATTCAAAACAAATACAGTAGTGGTCACTTGCTGGAACCTGCAAAAAATGAACGTTATGCCACTGAAACATTAACGATAGATGAAAAATAAACATCTATGGCTCAGAGGGTTGACATTTTGCCTTGCTGTTTTGATGGGAACAGAAAAGTTTCATAGTGGACCCAACACCAGCAGGGAGCAACATCAACATAGAATTTAAGTCAAGAAAGTTCATGCTCAATAATCCAGGTACCAAATCCAATAATTCTCAGTCGGGTCATCTGGACAGTTTCTTTATTATAGAAACATTTCAGCCTCCATCTGGAGGGCATCATCAGTCAGAGGAGTTCCAGCAACATAGGAACATAGAATTGAGTTCATATTGTGATTGGATTATTTTTAACACAGACCTGACTCTCAATGAGGTGTTTTTAACTATTAACCTGCTTGAATTGTATACCTGAATACAGAAGAGGTCATTGAAAGACGAAGAGAACCACTAATCCACTATTTATTCTGTGGACACATGCACACAAAAGAACATTCTGCTTCATTAGGTCTAAAAACATCAATAAAATGTTGTTTGCTTTGAAATCACCTGAAGCACGTGTGTGTGCACATTTATCAGTCAGATCAAATCAAGATGAATGCGTTGGGTTTAGTCCCTACAGGAAGGCAGAGACATGAAAGATTGATCATGTGTGAGGACAGGAGGTGTTGGAGGGATGACATTTACACACAGGAACACACTCCTCCTTCATTTGGTCTCTTTAAATGAATTACTGTGCAGCTCAGAGGTTATATTCTTCTGCATCACTTTTATGTGACTGCACTCAAGTGAACTGAACATAAATGTTAAATAAATGACCTTGTATTAATTAGAATACTTGCAGAGAAAGTAGGACATTCACTGTGATATAAATGTAAAAATATATTTGTATAATTCAACTGCTTTAATTTCTTATTTTAAATGCCAAAGCCCTTTGCATTATATCAATGTCTGCAGGCTTTTCGAAGTCATAGATTTCTGTTTGTTCTCATAACGTCCACACTTTCCATCTTTTCTTACAAGGAAAAAAAGAAAATGGATCCACAAAGGCAATCAAGGCGGGATTGATTCTGCTGCGATGTCAGCATGAGCCAAACATGGACACTGTTGCCATTTATTATTCTCTGGTTCATTACCAAATGTCACCACCTGTCTTTTGTGTTTCAATACTTCAAATGTCAAAAGGGTGGAGCAGAGAAAGGAATGATTTAATAATCCACGTGGCTTTTAGTTACCGTCATTTATGATGTATATTTTTGTTTTTTAACATGATTTTGACCTGAAAAACAGAGATTTTGTTGTTTTTGTGTTAAACACTAAATGTAAATTGATGTTAAATCTCAGGCCACATCAGTTCTTATGAGGATTAATACAAAGACAAAAGAAAAAATGTCATTTAAAATGTCATTTATGGCACAATCTTTTAAAAAATCTAATACAAATGCTCACAGATCACCACCTAAAACCACTTTTATTTTGAAAACCACAGATGCAATAAACAGTCACCATACAAAGAGAAAAGGAACTGCTGCTTTCGAGTGGGCTTGAAGGAGATTGCTCACACACTCTCAAATGGCACACATGTATAAAGAGTGTATACACACACACACACACACACACACACATACACAGAAAGAGCTTACATAATACAGCATTTAAGAGGCGTGTCAGTAAAAAAACAGCTTGTGGAGGGAGTTACAATATACAGTAAAGGAACATGTTACCAGCCAGAGTTTACATAAAACACAGTTTTTTTTACAGTTAAGCCAGCTTTATATAAATACAGTATTCTTCATCCAAAGGTCAGTGCAGTGCCTTCTGCTCAGCTGCTCACGTTACACCTAGTCTGTGACAGACCTGGTCCACTACATCATTTTGTCTTTTGCACACAAATCTAATTTACACGAGCTGTCTCAGCTCTCAGACGTCATCAATTCTGTGTGTATACATGTTTTTATTTTTTTGCCACTTTGTACCTCAAAAGTCCAGCTGTGAAGTACAAGTAAGCCTATTTTTTAACCAATTACACAATAAAAAAAAGGAGATCCACAAATTTACAAATGTCCGTTTTTCTCTCCTCCTGACATCCCTTTTTTGAAAAAACAAAAGTAGTTTGCAAATTCTTCTACTGGATTCCCCTGAAGAGACACATCGCAAAGACCATAGCAAAAAGCTGGAGGAAAGAACAGAGACAGAAACGTTAGTAAATTAAACTGCTCACTCACAAAAGGACAGACAAATCAAATATTTGAATAAAAAAAAAAAATCAGGATTCTTTGCTATCTGCATGATCCTGTCAATTTTTCTCTTTTTTTTTTTTTTTTACAAACTTTCTGTTTTCAGTAAAATACTCTTCTTTATATATAAATATATTCACATGATATTCAAACATATTTATAAAACTGTATTAAATGCTTGTTTGTGTGACTATATACTTTAAAAGTTTATTTGTCTTATGATAAAGAGAAAGTTCTGATCTGGGGTTCTGTGGAAATATTAAGAACAAATATTATTTCTTACGTCATAGAAAGCTCTTTAAACGAGTCCAGTTTGCAGAAACAAAGTTAAACTTTGACCAGATTGAAAACGTAACAGCTAGCCCACTGATTCTCAAACTTTGTGGCCCAGACAAAATGTTAAAGTGTGACATACTCATGTACTAACTTTGTATGCAAGGTAATCCCTTTGAGTAAAATAAAGTTATTTTAAGATAAGATATACATTTATTTATCCTGCAGGAAAATGTGCCAGAGTTTCAGTACAAAGGAACAAACAAGGAATCACACAAGGTATAAAAATAACAGACAATATAAAGAAAACCAACAATTAATGTTTAAAACAGGTCAGGTGCAGACAGAAACATTAAAATTTTGTTCATTGTGGTGCAGGATTAGTAGTTTTATTGTTCTGTAAGCAGAAAGGTGGAGGAGTTTGTTACGGCTGGCTCAGGCCGAACACATTTAATGGACACAGGACACAAAGAAGGATGTAGTTAAATAAAAACTTTATTGACTACTGCACGTCTGATGTCAAGATGGATCCCCGCACTCCTCCCTCCTGGTGCGGAGCGCAGCCTCTTCTGGCACAGCGTCACAAAACAAACTAAAGTAACAAAGGAATGGTGGACAGGGTGAGTCGGCCAAAAGTAAAATAACGTCACCTGAGCAGGGCCAACCCATATAACAGGGCCGTCGAAGCCTCTCCAGTGACGGACTACCTAACCAAAAAGGGAAGTCTAGGAGTAAAAAGGAAAACGATAAAACTGGACTACCGAACTCACACTGTCAGCAGACTAAAAAAAAACTCCAAACAGTTAGTCACACCTCGGCCAACCACACAACCTCCCGGTTGAACAAAACTAGTCAAACCACAGTTCAGCGTCCCTCACCTGAGCAGGACCTGAACGTCACAAGTACACCCTACAGCTTCAAAGTGCACCAAGCACAACAAAACCAAAACAAGCAACTACTTCATGGTGCGCCAAGCACAGCCAGAAACCAAAACGAGCAATCAGCAACTCACCAACAATCTCTTCAACAGAAGATTACCAACCTTCAAGACAGGGACGGGCGAGTACACCCCACGGTACCTTATAGTACCAAACAGCTCAGCATGAAGCAATCACACTCCCTGAGCCCATCAAAACTCTGCATCCAAGCAACCTCACCCTGAAGTTTATATAGGGGCATCACACAGGACCTTCAGGCTGAACACACAAGCCTGACCATAATCAGACCAATTAACCAAACAAAACAAGACTACAGCCAACATATACAAAACCTGTAGGTGTCAGCATTGGCACCATCCTCCAAGATACACAACACCTCTACCACCAGTGTTTTGTATGGGGGTAAATGTAGTCTTGTGGTGACACCTGCTACATTACACCATACAAAAAAGACAAGTTGGGCAGGGTATTCAGAAACGAGAGAGGACATCGGCTAAAACGTTATCCTTACCTCTGATGTGTAATATGGAGATATTAAAAGGCTGCAGTCGCAAAGACCAGCTCATTAAGCGTTGATTTTTATTACACATTCGATACAGAAAGGTAAGGGGGTTGTGATCAGTGTATACAGTAATGGGGTCACAGAAACTGCCAATGTACACTTCAAAGTGCTCTAGTGCCATTATCAAAGCCAAGGCTTCCTTTTCAATAGTTGAGTACACTTTTTGGTGTTTGTTTAGCTTTCGGGAAAAGTAAGAAACGGGGTGATCCACGCCGTCAATTCCCTCCTGGATGAGAACAGCTCCTATTCCGTAGTCACAAGCATCTACAGCCAGTTTAAAAGGGACACCGAATTTTGATGCAGCTAACACAG
>JBBPBX010056675.1:11619-22683 GCA_038048925.1 Garcialebias charrua
TTTTTTAGAACTTCTTATTAACAACATACAAACACAAAACACTGCTGCCACTGGGCTGCCAGCTCTTGGGTTTGTTGTTGTTGTTGTTTTGTTTGTTTTTTGAGACCTGTCAATCAATCCAATGGGCGTGTTAGCAAATGACCTCAATTCATCCCGAAGGTAAACGCCCCTTGCCTGTGGAGCTGGTCTGCAGTCGCTCAGGGTGTACGCTCAGGGTCGCAAATCACCACTATGCAGGTTATGCAAGGCATACGGGCGCTGCCCTACAGGGGGCGCCAAAACCGTCTCTAGAAAAAATGTTTTTCTAGCAGGCATCTTCTTTAACTGCATGAAATGATCAATAACAGGGAAACAGCACTGCTTAGGCGCCCCCCCCCCTGCTCCCTCACCTCCCTCCTCCTATCTCTCTGCTCTCCCTTCACACACAGGTGCTGTGAACACGCACCCCTAGAGAACGCACACAGGCACGTTATTTATTTATTTTTAATTTTTTCACTCGTGCACTTGACTTTGGAGCGGCAGAAAAACTATCCAGGGCGCAAAACAGGAAAAGGAAGTTGTTGGAAGGATGAAAAAAAAGCCTTTCAATGTGGTTAAAAGATATTAGGTAAGTACTGTCAGTGTATGAGCAGGACAGGAGGGTTGTAAAATATTCAGGTTAGCTAAAGCTAGCCTAATAGGAATCGTCCCATATTTGGCTGTTAAATAAATGTAGCCTCCCCTAAAGACGTGATTTGTTTAATATTTTTATGAATATTTTATACATGTCCCACACATCCACACACTAAGTGTAAGAATGACCTAAATAAAACTCAGGAAACATTAACACAAGCTAAACTGTTGTGGTGGCAGTTCCCAGCTATGTTCCAATGCAGTGCTGCAATTTATACACTCATATGTACATTTATTATTATTGATTCTTTAATTAAAGATGAGTTGTACAAGTTTATGTGTGTATCAGACAAATTAGTCCTCAGTGTCACTATAGCCCTGAGACTCAAAAAGGTTGGTGACCCATGTTACCAACCTTTTTGGCAGAGGGACACCTGAGTTTAAATGTCTTATTTAATATCACTACAGTGGTGTGTGTTGTGATGTATCTGGTAAGTCAGATTAGATGAAATGTCCAGTCAGTAACTGTTATCCAACAAGGAGATGATTTAAATTAAAGTTTCATTTCTATTGTGGTTTGACTGCTGTATTTTTAATCTACTTAACACAAAATTAATGTCATTCAGCTGTGAGGATGGAGAGAAGGAAGAGAAGATGACAGAGGAATCAGGACAGACTGGGGAAGGCAACAGGTTGGTCTAATGCAGGTGGAAGTGAGGGAACAGCTACTTAATCCCAAGCAATAACATGTAAACATTATTTTTAAAAACTGTATTAAGATCTGTAATTTTTACAACTAATATATAATGCTTTTTTGACCATATGACTTAGTGCAGAATGCCACAGACAAAGGGTGAAGGAGACAGACACGAGGTCAGTGATAGAGGAGACAAGTGATGACATCAGGTAGGAATAATTACATTAGGGAGGCAACAAAAACCTATACTGTATACCATGATGGTTTGAATTTCTGATGACCATCTTTCATTGTCTTCTTTCACGGAAAGTAACAGTTTAAATGTCATAAATGTTAAAACTGACATGGACTCCAGGCTGTTAAGATTTCATATTTTCACTACATAAAATGTTGAGCACTGATTACCACTACTGTTATACATTTTTACTTTATTAAACTTCTTATTTGTTTATCATTGAAATTATCACCTGATATGATATGTAACATAAAAAAATCTGTAATATTGCTACTGTATTTTCTAAGTGCATGACTAAGGGAGGAAAGCTGTATGAGGCGGCAGGTAAAGGGAGCGCGCGGGGGGGGGGCGCCGTTGATGTTTTCGCATCCACCTCAAAAATATGTAGTTGCGCCCCTGTGTACGCTAGAGTATGAAGTCTCAATTGTCTGTGGACAGTATGCACAGTATCCGCGCAGCTCACAGTACGCCCCAGTATGTAGGAGCCTTTAGTGCACTGCTGCCTCCATGCTGATGTCCGTAGAAGCTGCAAACTTCCGAGTGTAGCTTTCAGATTGTGGTCCATCACGGTTTTTGAAGCCAAACCTTCTCTTATGCTAATAAGTTCGGTTCGGCTATAATTCACTTCATTCATTAAAGCAAGCAGAGTGTGGCCCAGAGCCGATTTCAAAACTGAGAAAAACTTGGTTTCCACTGGGAGCCTGGGAAGCTCCAGCTCGACTATACTGTACGCAGCCATCTTTACAGAAAAAAATCACCAAAAGCATGAGCGCCCTGCAAGTGACCTCAGAAAAACACTGGATATGCATACAAACTGTGAACATTTACTAACTCCGCTTTTTTTGTGTAGTACAGCAACTATTTGCATCTTCTGTGCCAACAGGAAGTAGAGTTGCATTATATTTTATATTTTATGTACTATTACCAACCACCTCTGCCAAGGAGGTTCTGTTTCTGGTAGTGTTGGTTCATCTGTCTCTGCACAAGATTACTCAAAAAGTTATGAACAGATTTTCATGAATTTTTCAGGAAATGTTGAGATTGTCACAAACTGTGCTGGGCAGCGCTAATCCAAAAATTAGTTCCGCTATTTCTAAAGCGCTTATTAGTTTATTTAGGTCCGCAATTTCAAAAGCGCTTATGTCTTAGCAATGCTAGCGGAAGCTAATTCTAAAGCGCTAACGTGCAAATGGCGAACTACTTTTTTTAATCCAGCAGATTTGACCATTTCGTGAAACAGTTAAGCTCAGGAACCCTTGTGCTATAAAGTCAGCTAAGAATTATATTTTTTCTCAGCAAAGAAATAATTGTTTTTACCGTGTTTTCTTGTAAAGTCCGTCAAGGCTCGCTTCTGTGACCGGCCACCATTTTGAGCAGGGCAAATGAGGCGCTGACGCGTCGTGTAGGCCGCTGAGAAACATCCATAAGTTCACCCGCCATGTTAAAAACTCTTCGTCTGACTCTTTGAAAACAAGCAATAAGGCTGCAGAGTAACACACTGGCTGCTAACTGCTATATAGAGAGAGCGCTCTCTTTAGCCAATAGGGCCCCTTAGGGTGGGGACCGCTTTTTTTCACGGACCACATCCGGCGCTGACCGGATGTGGTCCGTGAGCAGTCGTCCGGTTGATTTAAGAGCCCGTAAATACGTTTTTACTGATAGATAATTAGTTATTAGCGGTACTGCATTTTACTTGTAAATAAAAATAGCGCAAATCCGCTTATGAATTATAAAAGTTAGTCAATCCGCTATAGCGCTAACAAATTGTTTAGGTCCGCTATTTGCGGATTAGCGCTCCCTAGCGGTCTGTTGCCCAGCACTGGTCACAAAGAACAAAGGATTGTATTTTGGTTCTGATTTGGCTCACCATCCGGATCCAGGATCTAAAAAAATGAAGACCAGACAGGTACCATGCCTTGCTCTGGGTCTATGTCTGTTGATTGGTGGAGAAAGCCGAATGCAGAATGTATGAAGAATGTGAGAGCGGAGACAGCTGAAACCACTGCAGCTCACCTCAACAGCTAGATGTTACTGCGTGAGTGAGCCGAGGGTTCTGATGGAGGCCTGTCATTCCCCTATCTGTTACGGAAGCACGATCCATAGTGTACTTCCGGCTCATATGGATCACTGTTGTTTATGAAAAAAAAACGGTTTTAATTTACTTAGAAAAGTATGTGCTCTATGTAACCCTAACCCTATACCTGGGTTGAATGAGAAAATCTCTGCAAGATACAGAATGAATTATTTCCCTTGTGAAACAGCGCCACTCAGTGGTGAAGATGCATATCATTTTAACCATGACGTATGTCAATGATTTTAACGAAAATATGAGTGGCGTAAATTAGCAACATGAAAATTGGCGGAGATAGAGCGCATACTTTTTCTAAGTAAATTAAGACCGTTCTTATTCATAAACAGAATTATACCAGTACATTTTCCTTAATCTAGCATATTCAACGGCGATCCGTGCGACCCGGAAGTATTCTTTTTAGTGCATGTGTAAATGAGCTACACTATGGTTCGTACTTTTGTAACAGATAGGGGAATGACAAGGCCTTCTAGTTTTTAAATCTAACTTTTCAGTGTGATGGTATTTCCTTTTGACAGAGGCCTCTTTCAGCAGGATATCACTTCTTGCAGCATCACAAAATGGTTCAAGAATAAACGATAAGTTTTTATACATCTGTCAAGGCGGATGTATTCCAATGTCATCTCCACTTTCTCTGGTCCCGCCCATAACGTCAGATCTGCTGGAATTAATTTAATAAAACTTCATACACATCTGTATAATAGTAGTAGTCCTATTAGATAAGCCTTGGTTCTTGTTTTTCTTCAGACAGACAGTTTACTTTTTCCTGTAGCCTTGAGTGTCTTTATGGGCGATCCAATCCAATTGTCTCAAATTCTGATAGAACAGTGCTCCACAAAGCCAAACAGTAAAGCTTTTCCATCATAAATCCAATTAAATACATCGTCCACAGACAGGACTGACAGACACTTGACCTTTCACTCGCCTCCAGAATCCATCACGTAACCGCCAGGGTACGTCTGTGACGGGCAGCTGGCTCTCCCAGACCTTGACTCTTTGTAGAAAAAAATATCTTGTCAATAGAGTTGATCGCCCATTATCCAAATCCATAATCACTTTGCGTTCGAGAGATGAGTGCCGAGGAACTGCAGACAAGACAAAGGGCCACGCAGGGTGAGGAAAGAGGGAGAGGAAAGGCAAGAAGCAGCCGCTTACGACCAGTGCAAGGCAAAAAAAAAAAGGTTATACAAGGTCTTTTCTTGTTGCTATAGATTGCTGTAGATCAGGACCATTTGAGGTGCCCGCGGACCTGTTCTGAAAATAGTACAACTCACTACTAAGCTGCATTTAAAATGTCATTTTATTCAGTTTTTATTCTTTTTTTGTATTTATATATATTTTAAAATGCCCATCTAAAAATATGTTCTTAAAAATGTTTATTATATTTTTTTTTTCCAATTTTCAATGTTATTTCTGAAGAGTTTATCAAACTGGTGCCCTTTGTAGGACTCCGTACCCACGAAGTTGCTCTCAATTTCAAAAAGGTTGGTGACCCCTGCTGTAGATTGTTGATGGGCGTGTAAGGTACTGCATGCGGTACTGTGGCTCCACATGGTCCAGATGCCACAGCAGACCTTCACAGGTCTTGGGGAGTTCAAACCTTGATAGATCAGGACTATTTTGGTGGCAGATGAGAGACGTACCTTATATTGTCTGGTTGATCATAAATTTATTGATGCATCTTTTTTGTAAGCATGTGAAATGCAATAAAAGTAAATTCATAAAACCATCAACTTTGTGATTTGATTGTCCTGAATCATCTAACCCTGACTTCTTGTTTCTCTCAGGCTGACTGTCCTAACTTCATCCGTGTGCTCCAATTCCTGAACACCACCCACATCTATACCTGTGGAACGTTTGCCTTTAGTCCGCGCTGCACCTACATTGTAAGTTTGTTTAAATAGACCCTGTCTGCTGGATTTAAAATAGTGAGTTTCACAACTTAAATACCAGGCATACTCTGAGCTTGGTCGACATCAGGCATTTGACCTTCAAAAAACCTTCAGACGTTTGTCTTCTTTTTAAAGAACTGAATGTCTGAACATCCACAGTCATTCTCCATGTGAAATGTACGTACCGGTAATCATTGCAGAGCTGAGACTTTGTCCCAGGAAACATAAAGAAAGAAAAAGCCTTGTGAGGTAAGTGTAAGCTTGGCCATAGGAGCTGAGGAGGAGGAACACTGATCTCAGGTCAGCAGCATTTAGAATTTGCTGGAAACTTTTTGAAAAGTTATTTGGACACTTTATTGTGTCCTGATGTGTAAATGGTCCACACTTATTGTAAATGGACTGCACTTGTAAAGAACATTTCTATCTAATCAGGATATCACCAGATGAAGAGCATCTCAGAGTGACCGCAGCAGAAGTGAGAGGCAGTCTCAGAAGGATCAACCCTCATAAAGCAACCGGACCAGACAACATCCCAGGGAAAGTTCTGAAGGAATGTGCGGACCAGCTCTGTGAGGTGCTGGCTGACATCTTCACCACCTCACTTGCACTGGAGTCAGTTCCCACCTGCCTGAAGACCGCGACCATCATCCCAGTCCCAAAGAGCTCCACAGTGACTGGTCTGAATGACTATAGACCAGTGGCCCTCACCCCGATAGTCGCTAAATGTTTTGAGAAACTGGTCATGTCCCACATCAAGACAACCGTCAACATCAACGAGGACCCTCATCAATATGCATACCGCGAGAACCGATCAACAGAGGACGCCATCTCCTCTTTGGTCCACACTGCTCTCACTCACCTGGATCAGAAGGACTCATACGTGCGTCTGCTCTTTGTGGACTTCACATCTGCCTTCAACACCATGATCCCCCAAACTCTGATAGACAAACTATCCACACTTGGACTAAGCCCCTCCATTTGTAACTGGGTACTAGACTTCTTAACAGACAGACCACAGTCCGTGAAGATTCACAACTTCTCCTCCTCCACCATAACCCTCAGCACTGGCTCTCCTCAAGGATGTGTGCTGAGCCCTCTTCTGTTCACTCTGCTCACATATGATTGTACAGCCACACTTCCAGGCTGTCATATTGTTAAGTTTGCAGATGATACAGCGGTGGTGGGATGCATCACAAACAATGATGAGTCCAGCTACAGACAGGAGGTGGAACACCTGGAGAGCTGGTGCAAAGAGAATAATCTTCACATGAATGTGAAGAAGACAAAGGAGATGATTGTGGACTTCAGAAGGAACAAACACACCCACGCCCCACTGAACATAAGTGGATCTGCAGTGGAAGTGGTCTCCAGCTACAAATACTTGGGTGTACACTTGAATGATAACCTCAGCTGGAGCAACAACACCACCAGCCTGATCAAGAAAGGTCATCAGAGACTCTACTTCCTCAGACGGCTGAGACGAGCTGGTCTGAGCAGCCCAGTCCTCACCTCCTTCTACAGGTGTGCAGTGGAGAGCATCCTGTGCTCCAGCATCAACGTGTGGCATGGAGGCTGCACAGTTGAAGAGAGGAAAGCTCTGCAGAGAGTGGTGAAGGCTGCACAGAAGTCTGTTGGAGTCAGTCTCCCCACCATCACAGACATTTACACCTCCAGATGCAGGAAAAGAGCCACCTGCATCATGAAAGACCTCACTCACCCAGCACACTCACTCTTTGCCCCACTCCCCTCAGGACGGAGGTTGAGGAGCATCAAATGTAGAACCACTAGACTGAGGAACAGCTTCTACCCTGAGGCTGTTAGACTCATGAATAAATAAAAATAAAATAAAAATAAACACTGCAAAATATCACATCATGCTGATGCTGATCTGTTTTCTTGTTGCTGTGTTCATCTGTGACCATCTGCTCATACAGACTCATGTTCGTGCTGCTGTTTATAATGATGTTTTTCTACTACATTAGGGCTTAGTGTATTACTAGTTGATGTTTTTCTTAGTTAATTCTAGATGTTATTACTGTTTTTCTCTTGCATTTGTTGTTGGATGTAACTGGGACCCTGTGTACATAATCTCATTTTCATCACATGTACCACATGCGGTGCAAATGACAATAAAGACTCTCTGACTCTGACTCTGATACTCAAAGCACTTTACAACACAAACCGTGACCTCATTTACCTCCACACACACATTCATACAGCACTCTACTACATACATTCATACAACACTCTACTACACACATTCAAACAACACTACTACACACACACGTTCATAAAACACTCTACTACACACACATTCATACAGCACTCTACTAGATATCTACAAAGATAGTCTGAATCTGCAGAGACTATCAGAGCTTTAGATCACATTCATACACTGATGGGACACACATCAGAGGCACCTAGGGTTCAGTGTCTTGCCCGAAGGCACTTGAACATGTGACTGCTGGTGACTGCTCTAACCAGCCACAGCTGCTCCCATACTCTGTAGTTTGAACATACATTGTAAGCCTGTAGGAGGGTGAACTTTTTCCCATGACTTATTTTTGGTAGTAAAATTCTTCATTTTCACAGCACTCGGACACGTTAACAATGAGCCCCAACACAGATGAAGGAAGAGGTCGCTGCCCTTATGACCCCTATCAGCGCAGCACTGCTGTCATTGTGGGTAAGACACCTGATAAACTGACCTTATAACTGATGTAGGTTTCATTAATTATCAACCTTGTAATGAGTCTACTCTGTATGGAGGAACTAAGTTCACACATGCACCACCTTAGAAGATTTTTCAAACGGGAATAATTTCAGATTTCAGCACGGTGTTATTGTTATAAGGTAAAAACTAGGGGTGTGAATCTCTCAGTGTCTGGAGAATCGATTCAAATTCCAATTTTTTATGCACCGATTCGATTAAAAATCGATTTTCGATTCTGAAACAATTTTCTATTGAAATCATGAAAAGATTAAACAATAATGTAAACAAATAAAACATTTATTTAAAACAATAATGTATGCTTGTAGCAAACATTAATAATGTCAAATAATACAGTATAAATACAGCAGGCTGAATTGTGAGCAGATGGGTATATGAATAGAATGCAGCAGCTTTAATCGGGTCCCGGAGGTCACTGGTGCCTATATCCAGCAGTCACTGTGCGAGAGGCAGGGGACACCCTGGACATGTCTCCAGTCCATCACAAATAATTCAAAATACAAACGTAAACAAAGATTTCAGCCTACTGTATTGCATAAACATTTAACTCAAAATAAAATAGACTTCAAAATCATATTGCATTCATCCATGTTTCAAATGTGTATGGATGGATTTTGTTTAAAAGATTTGTTTGGTAAATCTTTTCAACAAAAGCCATCTATCCATCATCTTTACCCGCTTTATCCTTATCGGGTCCTGGAGGTCACTGGTTCAGGTCAGATTTCTTCTTCTTTCTGCCACCTTTCATTTTATGTATTCTTTCATATACTATGAGATATGGTTTTATTTTCTTTATCTTTTGGGTTTTAATGTAAAAAAAAAAAAAATAATACTTTTTTTTTTATTGATTTTGGGGCTTTTAGAATCGATTCTGAATTGCCAGGACTAAGAATCTCAATTCTTTAAAAAATTGATTTTTTTTCCTACACCCCTAGTAAAAACCATTTCTAACCTTTGCGATGATCCAAAAACTGAAAGTAGACACTAAAAGTTGGTTTCTTTACTTTGGTTGTTCTAACATTTGTGTTGAAACTTATCATTTTCATCATGAATGACACTAGTATAAAAAAAATACTAGAGGTAATCTAGAAAAGAAAAATTAGCTTCTTGTGAAATCAAAAAAGGCGTTCAATACAGAAACAACTGGACTTTATTTGTAACAGAAGACGTTTCGCTTCCCATCCGGGGAGCTTTATCAATTCAATGAGCAGGCTTTGAGAGAGTGCAGTTATAAACAGGCTGAGAAGACACACACCAACCTATGTAAATCAAAAGCTAACACACACACACATACAGCACTTCGTAAATGAGCCCGCGAGGCTCAATAAGATTTACCTGACTAAATAAAGGTTGAATGAATGAATGAACTTGAGATAACACATACCTGTGACACATTAAAAGTTCAGCGTGTGGAAGAAGGGCTTACAGAAGACACACACACACATCCTACTGTATGTGAATTGACAAATCACACCTCACAGCCTCAGCTTCTTGTGAAATGTTTTTTCTGCATTATTTCTTTTTAGGCTCACGTTAAGTGAAAGCGATTTATTGATCAAACATCGCAACAATCAATTTAAAGTTTATTAGCGTCTACATTTTTTAGTAAGGGTCAAGTTGGTGACAAATGCAGGCCTCGCAGTTCTCCTGGAAAATACCCAAAGATGAGCCAAATATGCAGCTAATCTGATTGGCTTTCTTGATTGATAATAAATAAAGAGTGGAAAAAAGCCCCATCTACAATCTAATTTTAGGTCAGGCCTAAGATGCCTTTTCTTGTCTCAGATCTACAGTATCTTCGGATGGAGGCTGATGTTAACCCACCACTGTTATACCTCTGAATTGCAAGGAGAGGTCGGTGGATGTTGCTTTGGACTGTAATGTTTGCAGAAAACAATGTGATTTGTAGAGGGAGTATGGAGCAGGTGGAAGAGAGCCTGGAGAAGTAGTTATGCTCTGCAGAGAAGATAAATTTAAAAATTATACTCAAAATTTTAAGCTTTTGCAGAAAAAATAATATCTGGAATTTTGAAGATTTGGGGGAAACTTTTATTTATTTATTTATTCATTTTAAAAAGAGAACAACAAAAAATAAAAGAAAAAAGCAATACAAACAATTACAGTACAACAACAATAACAACAACAACAAATACCGTACAGACAATTTAAAATGAAATACAATTTAAAATGAAAGGAGCAGAAAGAAGTAGGAATCTTATCATATCTGCCCCTACTCTTGACACAATTAGTTTAACAAATGATTATTTACAAGTAACATAACAAAATGAATAACTGTAGATTATTCAAATACTAATAGTACATACATCTTAACATTTTAACATTTCTTATAATTATTCATTGAAAATGTTCATGAAACTGACGAAGTTGCTAGAAACTTAATGTAAAAATCACTGAATTTAGTTAAAACTTCAGCTTTTGTACTTAAGAACACTGCTCTTTGATTATTATAAAATAATGATAGAGTGCATATGCTGCGTCAGTTACGAAAAGGTTAAAGTAATATTAGGAAATCAAGCATCTTGTGTAAAAATGTGTCACAGGTAAATTTATTTGTCACCAATTTTTTAAAGGACAATTTATTTGTTCCTGAAAGCATATTTACAAATTCACTGACAAAATCCACCCATCCATTATCTTTTTCCCTCTTCTTCCATTTTGGGTTATGGGGGGTCACTGGTGCCCATGTCCATCCATCACTGTGGGAGAGGCAGGGTACACCCTGGATAGGTTTCCAGTTACCGGTCATATATTACCAGTCATATTGGTCTGTGGGAGGAAACCGGAGTA
>JBBPBX010056676.1:0-19950 GCA_038048925.1 Garcialebias charrua
GGTATGGTATAGGATAGGCTAAGTGCTTGGTGACTGTCCAGTACTGTACATGTATTCATTTATTTAAATAAAAAAAAAAGTTTAAAAAAATAAAAATAAATTGTGTCAATTCGTAAGTAGGATCACATAGTAAAAAAAAAAAAATGTTTTTTTTTAAATTTTTTTTACTATGTGATCCTACTCACGAATATTTGACATACGAGCGCCCCCTAGGGATGGAACTCGCTCGTAAGTCGGGGACTACCTGTATTTTAATGAAATTCAGCTCGCGCTGAAAGGCGGAAATGCTCTGTATGGGTGCGCGCTTCGTGTTATTTACGTTCTAACATAAGCTGATTTGTAATCAGTTATTAACAAAAATTAAACTCAGAAACACTAATATATATATTCAGCTAACAAATATTTTTTTAGCGGCGTCTCCTCTCTTAAAACACTGTAAGCGCGCACACAAGAACTTCCCACCCACTTCAAGAGAACGCCCCACCCACTTCAAGAGAACGCCCCACCCACTTCAAGAGAACGCCCCACCCACTTCAAGGCGGCTCTCCGGACAATGCGTAATGAGCGGGGCGGGCCAGGCCGGGCTCTGGGCCAACCAGGGACGAGCTGGGCTGGGGAGGGCCGTGCAATGCGAAAACGGCTATAGTCAGTGGACCCCTTACAGATAGCCTTGCCCCCCCCCTCGGCCCCCCCAGCAATAAAAGTCTAGCTCCGCCACTGCTTCTTTTATTCAAAGACTCAACAGTTGTTCAGATATCTGAACCGAATCTCCTTAAAAAATCTGGGAAATGTTGAGTCTGCTTCACAGAATAGGAACTGGGTTTCAGGTTTTCAATCTGTTCTGCAGACACAACAGCAAACTGAGTTTCAGAGTTTGTTTATTAAAAAAGGAATGTTGTTTAGCTCATTGCTTGTTTGTACATTTGAAACAAAGAATCATTAAAATACAACAAAGAAGAGAAGAAACAAACACTCATATATGTGAACACACACTTTCTGGCTCGGCTGTTTGGTCAGTAACATAAACTGATCAGCAGTGGTGGGCCTCCGACCGCTAGAGAGCGCTAGTGCGCTAATCCGCTTATAGCGTAGCTAAATAATCTGTTAGCTTTACAGCGGATTAACTAACTTTTATAATTCATACGCGGATTTGCGCTATTTTTATTTAAAATGCAGTACCGCTAATAACTAATTATCTATCAGTAAAACCAAAAAAAAACTTATTTACCGTACAAGCCCGGACGACTGCTAACAGACCATATCCTGTCAGCGCCGGATGTGGTCCGTGACAAAAAGCGTCCCTTCAGTCTCTTTACTAGAGCGAGCGCTCTCAGTTAGCAGCCAGTGTGTTACTCTGCAGCCTTATTGCTTGTTTTCGAAGAGTCAGACGAAGAGTTTTTAACATGGAGGGTGAACTTATGGATGTTTCTCAGCGGCCTACGTGACGCGTCTGGATTTTTAAAAAGTATTTCTCCCCTGCACTCTTGAAAATGGCGGCCGCGACGGCCACAGAAGATAAGGACTTTCCATGAAAACACGGTAAAAACAATTATTTCTTTGCTGTGAAAAAATATATTTCTTATCTGACTTTATAGCACAAGGTTTTTCTGAGCTTAACCGGTTCAAATGGTCAAATCTGCTGGATCAAAAAAATTATTTCGCCATTTGTCCTCTTCAAAATTGCGGCCGCCATTTTGAAGAGGGCAACTGGCGAAATATTTTTTTTTGACCATTTGAACCGATTAAGCTCAGAAAAACCTTGTGCTATAATGACTTTATAGCACAAGGTTTTTCTGAGCTTAACCGATTCAAATGGTCAAATCTGCTGATTAAAAAAATTATTTCGCCAGTTGCCCTCTTCAAAATGGCGGCCGCAATTTTGAAGAGGGCAACTGGCGAATTTTTTATTATTTTTTGACCATTTGAACCGATTAAGCTCAGAAAAACCTTGTGCTATAAAGTCAGTGACTTTATAGCACAAGGTTTTTCTGAGCTTAACCGGTTCAAATGGTCAAATCTGCTGATTAAAAAAATTATTTCGCCAGTTGCCCTCTTCAAAATGGCGGTTAGCGTGTTAGCATTAGTGTCCGCTAGCATTGGTAATACATAAGTGCTTTTCGCGTACCGCTTTCCCCCCCTGAGACGCCGGATGGTGGACCAGAATCGCCTCGAAGCCGTACGGAAGTCATTCTCCATGGCCTCTCCGAACTCCTCCCACGCCCGAGTTTTTGCCTCAGCAACCACCCGAGCCGCATGCCGCTTGGACTGCCGGTACCTATCTGCTGCTTCCGGGGTCCCACAGGCCAAAAAGGCCCAATAGGACTCCTTCTTCAGCTTGACAGCATCCCTCACCGCCGGTGTCCACCACCGGGTTCGAGGGTTGCCACCACGACAGGCACCAACAACCTTGCGGCCACAACTCCGATAAGCTGCCTCGACAATAGAGGCGCGAAACATGGCCCACTCGGGCTCAATGTCCCCCGCCTCCCTCGGAACGTGTTCAAAGCTCTCCCGGAGGTGGGAGTTAAAGCTCCGTCTTACGGGAGACTCTGCCAGACGTTCCCAGCAGACCCTCACAATACGTTTGGGTCTGCCAGGTCTGACCGGCATCCTCCCCCACCATCGGAGCCAACTCACCACCAGGTAGTGGTCAGTTGACAGCTCCGCCCCTCTCTTCACCCGAGTGTCCAGGACATGCGGCCGCAGATCAGATGAGACGACAACAAAGTCGATCATTGAACTACGACCTAGGGTGTCCTGGTGCCAAGAGCACATATGGACACCCTTATGCCTGAACATGGTGTTCGTTATGGACAATCCATGACGAGCACAGAAGTCCAACAACAGAACACCACTCGGGTTCAGATCAGGGGGGCCGTTCCTCCCAACCACACCCCTCCAGGTCTCACTGTCATTGCCCACGTGAGCGTTGAAGTCCCCCAGCAGAACAAGGGAGTCCCCAGGAGGCGCACCCTCCAATACCCCCTCCAAGGACTCCAAAAAGGGTGGGTAATCTGCGCTGCCGTTCGGCGCATAGGCACAAACAACAGTCAGAGCCCGTCCCCCCACACGTAGGCGAAGGGAGGCTACCCTCTCGTTCACCGGGGTGAACCCCAACGTACAGGCACCAAGATGGGGGGCAACAAGTATGCCCACTCCTGCTCGGCGCCTCTCACCAGGGGCAACTCCAGAGTGGAAGAGTGTCCAACCCCTCTCAAGGAAACTGGTTCCAGGTAGTTACCCAAAATAAGTAATTAGTTACACATTACTAGTTACTTTTAAAAAAAGTAACATATTACACTACTTAGTTACTCAGTTCTGAAAGTAACTTAGTTACATTACTTTCGGATTACTCTAATACCTGAGATTTAACCTGTATTAATTTTTATCTTTCAATAATGATATTAGAGATCTTTTTGACACTCATTTTTGATGAAAAAGTAAAACAGCAGTGCTACATAACAAGCACAATGCATATGTAAACGTGCCATTCAAAAGGTATGACAATATCAAAATGTAAAACTTCTGTTTTAAAAAAATAAAACAAAATAAAAAATAAAACATCTGAAATGTTTGTTTACAAGTTTGTTTACCTCAGCCTTTGTAGTGGTTGCCTGGCGGTGAAATTCAAGCCGAGCTGCTTAAACGGTGGCGGCATCAAACTTGCACCATCCCTCTGCGGCTCTTTAGCAACTAGCTTAGCATTAGCGTGTTGTCTTTGTAAATGCTTGTAAAGATTTGACGTCGAGTTCGCAGCAGTAGACAGTGTCTTGTTGTGGCCCAGACATAGCTTGCACACTACTGTAATGTTCTTGTCCTTTCTCGTGACAAAAGAAAAATAATATGAATACTTCCATCCATAAAATGACATCGCCGTATGTCTATGTACCTTTATATGTCTATGTACGTTGACGTATGACGTTCCGACGTCATCGCGTACGTCTTTGTTTTCCCCACGTGACAGTCTGCTCCATAGATATCTATATATAATGTCTATGGTCTGCTCCGTCGTCCTCGTCCCACAACTATTCTCCGAAAGGTAAAATAAAATAAATAAATAAAACTATTCTCCGAAAGGTCCTGATTGTAACGCAAGTAACGAATGTAAGGTTTTGTTAGTAACTGCAATACATTACAGGCATTTTCAAAGTGGTGCGTTACACTACTACGTTACTGAAAAATGTAATGTCATTACTGTAACGCGTTACACCCAACACTGCTGGTAAAGTAGATGGATTAGCCTCTGTTTTTAAATCCGTTTTAAATGTCGGCAGATTCCCACTCATTTTTATCAGAATTTTGAACTTCAGATGGTGGAGCTAAACTTATCTCCTCTTTTACTCTGTGCCACAATCTACTGGCCACCTAAACACAGCAAGGATTTTATTTAATATTTTACTGATTTTATGACAAGACATACGCTACATTATGACTGTCTTTTAATAACTGGTGATTTTAACATACACGTCTGCTGTGAGGCTGGACCTCTGGTCAGAGATTTTATGAACATTATTGACTCTTTTAATCTCACGCAGTCCATCACATGTGCAACTCATGAAAAAGGACAAACAATGGATCTCATGTCTTATGGGATAAATGTGTCAACTGTGGAAATCTGTGGAGCTATTTTTATCAGATCATCTACCGGTTCTGTTCACTGTAGTGGTCTCTGGTAGGAAGGAATGGGCTGGACCATATGTGCGTTCTGCACGCACAATTAATTTAAACTCCATTTTTTTAATCATGATGTGCTTCTCCACCGGCTTTAATGACTCTGTCTCCTGTAACCCTCAGTTCTGCTCTGTGCCCAACATGGACAAGTTTACTGATCTTTTAGTTCTACGTGTACTGACATTCTGAACTCTGTTGCTCCTCTGAAAATCAAAAAGAGGAAGTCATCTCAGCCGTGGCTGAGTGAATCCACCCACGCGCTAAGACGCCAATGCAGACGAGCTGAGAGGAAATGCAGTAAGGACAGACTGAAGGTTTGCCTGGACATCTTTAAATACAGCTTTTCAAATTGTCAGAGAGCTGTTAAAGCTGCTAAGACTGCTTTTTATCTAACATGGTTTTAAACAATAGTCACAGACCTCAGGTTATTTTTTACGTTTTTAACTCTGTTGTGAATCCTTGTGATGCTGGTCAGGTTGCTGAATCTCCTGCACTTTGTGAACAGTTTTCCAATATTTTATTGATAAAATCTCTGCTCTGAGACCCTCCTCAACACAACTTTACACTGACCCATCCTCATTTCCTCCATCCTCAGCTACCTTTGAATGGTTTGAATCAGTGACTTCAGCTGTTTTAAAGGACATCGTGGACCACATTCAACCTTCTAATTCACCTTTGGACTGTGTTCCCTCTCGACTGTTTGAATACGTTTTTAACACTCTTGGTCTGTTAGTTATTGTCCTGATTAACATGTCTCTGTCATCAGGCTGTGTTCCAGCTACTTTCAAACATGCTGTGGTGCAGCCACTCATAAAGAAGAAGAAGCTCCTGCTTCATGGAATATCTTACAAAAAGATCTGAAGCTCTCGACCTTGACTTCTCTAAATGGTTTTCAGAATCTGTTGGAATCCTGGCAAAAACCAATGCAGATTTGTTCCTGTCTTTGATTTTATACGTCTACCTTATAATGTTTTGCTAGTTTTTTGATACTTTGTTAAAAAAAAAAAAAAAAAAAACTTTCTTTTGTTTTTTTCTCTCTTTTGTTTTCTATTGTTTATTGTTTGTTTGTTTATTGTTTAAGGAAATTCTACCACTGCTGTTCATTGTTCTTTAGTTTTAGCAGGTCGCTTTCGTAAATGAGCCCATGAGGTTCAAAAGATTTACCTGACTAAATAAAGGTTGAATGAATGAATCTTAATGCAGAGAAATTCTGGTGTTACAGAAGCTTGTGCACAAACCACAAAAAATAAAATCCAAAAAATAAAGAATGGATATTGAATAGAATAGGAAGCTAAAATTGAAGTTCAAACAATTTACACATTTGAAGTAAGGGACAAATTAAACAGTGACATATTGGCACAGGAAGGATTTCCTAAACCAGTCAGGAGAGCAGCTTAATTAACTTATCGGGCCTTCTAAGATGGTGCGGAGCCTCTGTACCAGGAGCATAATTCATCAGACCTCTTGATGAAAATGTAGTTTATGGCTTGGACATTGTCCCCAGTCACCCAGTTTGTTCAAAGACACTTTGCTGGGCTGCTGATCAAGACGGAGGTGATCTAAGGGGTTAAAAGATAAAGAGCAGAACATCAGTATCTTTCCAAAATTGTAATTTTGCAGATTTCACAGGTTGCAACTCAGTTCTTCATTTAAAGGGTGATCATTAAGTTAAAATAAATCAATAAATCAATAAAAGAATAAGACAATGGATCTCTGACAGCAAAAATAGGGGTTTATTGAAGAGAACAAATTGTGGTCACTCAAACAGCTTCTCATCTCTTGAAGCTGAAATCCAATTTCTCACAACAGTACACCTCTTTGTACATCAACCCGCATCTCTTGTTTCCCCTGTTGATACAC
Organism: Garcialebias charrua; assembly: GCA_038048925.1. NCBI lineage: Eukaryota > Metazoa > Chordata > Actinopteri > Cyprinodontiformes > Rivulidae > Garcialebias > Garcialebias charrua. The sequence continues at coordinate 6,532 of JBBPBX010056676.1, forward strand.
ACCATAATAAGGACATATTTGTCTATGCTTGGTATAATAAGCGTTGCACTTCTCATAAAGTAAACACCTGCCTTAATTTCTACGTATGCTACCCAATAAATGGTCTTATTGCTAATGTCAATTGATGCTTTTCTTCCAAATGTGGTGATGATAAGAAACTTGCATACAACTCTTATCATGGGGAACAGAATGATATTCTCCTGCGCTTTACTGCCTAAGCAAACAAATTTCTACTTCATCAGTTTAGAAGTGAATCTTTCCCATACCTAGCAGACACAGGCACTCTCAGCGCAGTGATTCAGCTCCCTCCTTTGCGCAGGAATCAAGGCAAACCACCTCACATTAAAGTCACAGAGTGAGACATGCACTGCCCCATCATCTCCCAGCTGACCTACAGTTAAAGTGCATAAGAAAAAAACGAGTTAATGAAATAAGTGATGTGAAAAATTAGTGATGTTTGTACATTTTACCCCCGTTTCTTACCTGTGAGGAGATACTGTTGTCTTCTAGGATCCAGAGTGACTCCACATGCTGCAGAAGAGGAAGAAGTGTAGACGGCATCAAAAAAGATTGCAGGGCCTTTGTACACCTGAGTCAAACAAGAAAACAAAATTCCATATACAAGTTGATAAACTGAAAAAACTAAAAAGTAGTTCATCCCATACCCGATACACGTCAACGTCATATTTGACTCTCGTCATTAGGTTTCCTAAAGGATCGTCAACAACCTGCCTTCCCTTGACTGTTGCCCTGAAAACTGCAAAAAAGTAAAATAAATAAATATGAAGATACATTAACACAGACAGCATAGTAGCATGCTGGAGTTAAGAGCAAAAACATGTTTCCAATATTTCAAACACTTGCATGTGCCAGGAAGATGAATGCAGCAACAGTTTAACCAGCTGCAATTAAATAATGTGTGCTGCAGATTTCTAGAGCCATCATAGGAGGAATGAAGTCAAGACTCTTTAACCAGCTGATGTAAAACATGCCCAATTTGCCTGTATGCTCCTCCTTCAGTCCATGTCTGGATAGAGATGGTGACATACAAATCAACCAGTTTGAAAAAAATATAAATACAAAATTCAGGCAGCTCAGACTTTAAAATAAGCTGAAACTTGTTCACTGCTGAGAATCTCATTAGTCTGAAAATTATACAAGAAAGCAACAAGGAAAGTTCTGTAAAAGTTAAATCAGGTTAAATATTCTTAACTTTTAAAAGTAGCCTAAATGCTTAAGACTCTTGGTGACTCAAACCAATGTTTGAATATTACACTGAGAAATAGTGTATTTTTTTGTTAAACTCAATTATGATATTAGAAACATAAATAAATATCAAGTGTATGTTCTTTACATCCCTTAAAGAAAAAACAAAGAGACCAACCAAGTTTCACATAAATATGTGGAAAACCATACTTGACACATTTATTCATGTGCAAGATATACATTTCACATGGAATTAGGTTTTCACCCGTCAAGATGTATGAAAGAGTTCTTCCTTAAAGGAAATACTGGCACATTTTAAACATGAGGTGAAAACTTGATGTAAAGACTGAACAATTTTAGGTATGTTATGTTAATAAGATTAATCACTTTTAGCCAGCAGAATTCAGATATGAGTTTTTAGATAAAAAATCTGAAGAATCCAGTTACAAGAATGAAATAGAGGGATGTAAAATTAAATATGTGCTCCTCTTTTGAATAACATAAATAAGAGTGGAGCATTTATAACTGAGCATATTGTGAAAAATACACAAAGAAAAAAAAGATCATCTTATTGATTCCTTGTAAGAGAGCTAAACTTACCCATATCTGCTCTGCAGAAAACCTGCTCAGGTGGAATGTTCATACAGCTGCAGGCTTCTGCCCCATCTTGCACTCGACAAAGAAACAGGATGGCGAGAGAGAAGAAACAAGTTTTCATCATCAGAGTCATCTTTAGATGCTGAAGTAGGAGCCAGCTGTCAAAATGTGATGCACAACTTGCACTTCCTTGGATCTGTTCTCCTCTCTAGTGGCTTTTATACTCATCAAACAGCATCAGGCCACGCCCCTTTTAGCCATCAGGCTTTGAGGTCAGGGCCTCCCAAATGTTCATAGGCAACAGCCAACTATCACTCTGTCTGATATATGAAGGAAAGGACAATCCGTTTTAATTTGGAACATCATCAGATGCAGCAGGCAGGTCAGCAGTCTGAGTCACAGGGACTGTTTTCTCTGTTATCAACCAACCTGCTTCACTTACACCTCAACTTTAATCAGACTCATTAATACAGACAGCACTAACATGCTACACTTCAAAGTAGAAACAAGTTTCTGTAGCTTAAATTTTGAAGGTTAACATGTGCTACGAAGATTTTAAAAAAGCAAGAGTTTAATCAAATGCAAATAAATTGTGTGCTGCTCATAGAGTGTACATGGGAGTAAGGCAATCAGGAGCCTGACAAGCTGATCTAAGATATCCCCGTTGCCTGTAGGCTCCTCATGCAGATCAACCACTTTTACATTCCGAGAATAGTTGTTCAGGTGGAACCCAAATTCTGACCAGTCACCCCTCCAGATGTTTTTGTAAATTCCAGTTCAGTCATTGTTTTTAAGGGAACAAAGACTGGTTGTACTATAAGAGACTGTTGACCCTTCAAAAGCCCAAATACCTGCATTGACAATGTTTCAAGACAAGGCAGGTGTGTTCTTTTAAAACAAAACATTGCACAGACACATTGAAGATAATATTGTTTAAGAAAGGAGAGGAGAGATAACCCTTCAAAACAACAAGTTAGTGTCATGACATGGATTTGTTGCACTCAGAATGCAGGCAGGACTTGAGGCTTGAAAAAACAAACAGAGAGAGAGAGAGAGAGAGAGATGGATAAACCAGTGGTTGCCATCTTGAATTTGATTTTTTTTTTAAGGAAACTTTTTGCCAAGATGCAGCTACACACCAAAATGAAAGTTTGTACCTCAATTATTTTTCATTCTCAAAACATCCATGAATGGACGATCAAACAGAGGGTATTTCCAATTCCTCCTGTTTGCTCCATGTTGGAGAACAATGAACAAAAACACAAAAAATTAAACACAGATTTCTCATTTTTAGTAGTTTCAACACCCAAACATATTACAGAGAGACAGGAGACCAACAGTTTGTAAAAGAGGCAGATGTTTTATTTTCTATAATGGAGACACAGGAGCACATGGGAGCTGCAAGAGATTGAAGAAATGGTGACCATTTGAATTGTGAGAATATTGAGCTTTCTATCCAGAGAATGTTAGCTGCATACTTCATGTCTTCTCTTGTTACATGTTTGAAAGAGAATACCAGAGTATTCCAGGATGATGAACACCAGGTGAACAGGTAAGAGAAGGGTGTGTTAAGAGAGTAGCAGGATGAATCCTGAAGTTGTTGGAGAAGATGTCTGATGGTTATGGTCCTTGTTTGTAGATGACTGCTCCAGAGGAGTGTTCCAGAGAGGACTCAGAATCACCAATACCAGGGAAAGACTTGAGGCTGTCAGGTGTTAGTATTCAGAATCAGCAAGACAAGACTAAAAACAAGAACAGTTTTATTTATTTTGCAGCTGCAGAAGGGGTCAGGGTCCAACTGAGGTGACCGGTCCTCACATGCAGGAGGGAGAGAGCCACCTGTCAAGAGTATCACAAGCAGGCGAGGTGGAGGCCACCCATTGGAGTTAGGCAGGATGATGTCACATCACAGAGTGTGACGCAGCTGTAATGCAGAGCTGAAGAGAGTTTGGTCAGAGGAGAACGTCCCAGATAGAACAAAGTCCAGAAACACAAGCGAGAGCTATACACAGGGAGTCAGTGTTCCAGACAGTAATAATTTCAAAAGGGTGATCCGTGAGTCGTAGGTGTTGATGCAGAAAAGGGGGTAGTTACTGTAATCAGAAGGATGATCAGAAGGGTGATCTAATTACAGGCCAGGTTCAGGCAGGCAGAAGATGTGGCATGAGGTCAAGATCTGAATAACAAGGTGTGATGATCAGGAATGTATGAAAACAAGAGCAAGACGGCAGGATAACATGAGCCCTGAAAGGTCTGATAATCTGGCAAGGAATCAGAGTGAGATTGTGTCATGAGGGGAACAGGTGTATGACATGAGCGCACCGCCTGTGCAGTGGGGGCAAGGCAGAGTGATGAGCAGCAGAAAATGTGACATGAAGGAGCAGAAAATGTGACATGAGAGGCTGTGAGCGAGGCAGGGGACCAGGATTTGATCATGACGGAGGCTGGTTAAGGAGACAATGAATAACTGGAAACAGTGTATGCAAGAGAGCACAATTAAGGTTATGAGTCAAGGATTCAAGTTTTTTTTAAATTGTCATTCACATCATATGTATGAGGTGGAAAGAAACAATGTACATAGGGTCCCAGTTACATCCAACAAAAATGCAAATTGTGAAACAGTAGTAAGTTCCAAGACATGAACTAAGAATTCTCTAAACAAAGAATACACTAAATGTATTAAACTAAGAGTACCCTAAGCACTAATAGTATAAAAACAATGCGCCAAACAATAGCAGCACAAACATGAGTCGGTGTGATCAGATGAAGATGAATTAACACAGCAACATGAAAGAAATTAGCAGCATGAGATCAGCATCATGGATAGAGTCATTGCAGTGATTTTTTTTCACAGTGATTTTTTTTTCACAGTAATTTTCACAGTGATGATCCTGGGTAGAGATCCATGAACCGTACAGCCTCTGGGTAGAAGCTGTTCCTCAACCTTCTGCCTGAGGGGAGCATGGCAAAAAGTGTGTGTGCTGGGTGAGTGGGGTCCTTCATGATGCAGATGGCTCTCTTCCTGCATCTGGATGTGTAGATGTCTGTGATAGTGGGGAGGCTGTCAACAGACTTCTGTGCAGCCTTCACCACTCTCTGCAAAGCTTTTCTTTCTGCAGCTGTGCAGCCTTGATGCCACTCGTTGATTCTGGAGAAAAGGATGATCTCCACTGCACACCTGTAGAAGGAGGTGAGGAGGTTAGCACAAAGAGTCTGGAAACACTAGGGCCAGACAAGGTCTCATCAATGGGCCAATGTACTGCAGGCCTTCATCAGTAGAAGGGAACAGCTGGAGATAATTAGCTCTGCCCTGCCACTCAGGAGCTGCAAGAGAGTGAAGGACAAAACCCAGAATCCTCACAACATCTTTACATTTATGGTTTTTAGTGGCATTTTCTCTCTGCCAGATTTCAATTTTGAATTGACAAAGCTGAAACCACCACCTAATACAACTCATCCATATCTTCTAAAAGGCCTTTTGTTCAAAACAGGAACACGTTTATGCAGAACAAGTTGCCCCCAGGTGCTTTCAATAGCTGTCCACTGCACCACCTGGTGGTGGATGGGTTAAATGCAGAGACTAATTTCGTCCTGTATGGAAACATACACTGATGACATTGTGTGACATTATTATTATTATTATTATTATTATTATTATTATTATTATTATTATTATTATAACAACAAGTGTACAAGTACAAGTTCAAATGGAGGGATAAAAGGCATTTGTTCATTCATAGTTCACAAATCACATGAAATATTGAAAATGAATGAGGGAATTTGGTAACCATTTAGTAACAAAGTAATTATATTTAAAGGTACATACTTAACTCTCCTCTGATAATCACTGGTAGGTAAACTTCTCACTATAAAAGCAAAACAGCCCACACGTTCCCCAATTTCATACCACAAGACAACGCTCCTCCACAATCCAAGTGTATTTTTTTATTTTTTTTGAGATACCTGTCACCTGTTTTCTGCAGTAAATCCAAGAGAGAGAAAAACAGAAGACTTTCTTGAGACTCCAGACTCAGGGAGTTTCTTGGCAGGGAAATTTTAACTTTAAGACTATGCAAGAAAGCAACAGGCTTCTTCTTCTTCTTCTTCTAACCAATGTTGGCCTTTAAAAGTTAAAGAGGTTGCCCCAGTTTTATCAGAGTGTTTTCAAAATGTTTTCCTTTTTTAAACAAAACAGATAAAAAAAATGTAATTCTCTGCAGTGGCTCTTAGAGGAACCAGTAGTCTGTGAAGCAAGAATGGACATCTGTAATAGCATGGTGCCAGGTCTGTCAAAGGTACCATGCAAATCTGGGACGATGACCCTGAGGCTGTTGGTGGAGACGGCCGGACCAGACTTCTCCAGCGTTCAAGGGGTGGTTTCGTTGCTTGGGGACTTGTCTGCCAGATTGGTTCAGCGCTTCCTGGACCTGGTGGAGGAGAGTGACAGCTGGAGAGAAGCATCTCCCGCAGCTGTGGTTCACGGGGAATCAGCCGCCTGACCCAACAGACCCTTTCCCGGACATCCACCTGGATCCTAACTTTGCTAAAAACAGTGGCCCTCTGCTACGAAACCCAAACCCAAAGATAGACTTGTGCAGAACGGGTCCAAAAGTACTTTATAAGACTTGTGTGAAGATCCTGAACAAGACTTGTGTGAAGATCCTGAACAAGAGAACTCTGATAACAGAGCTGTCAGCGTGTGGGACAACAATCTTGGAGGTCAGAAGCCCCAGTGGAGGACTCTTTACAAACCTCCAACAACAGAAAAAAACGGACTGGCGATCTTCATTGGAGGATCCTTCACGGCACAATTGCAACCAACTCTTTTATGTCTGTTATCAATCCAGGGGTTTTAAACGAGTGTGCTTTTTGCATTTTGTCTGAGGGTATTTTTCATGTTTTTACAGATTGTGTACAGCTGACAGCTCTGTTTAATCTAATAACGAAGATTTTTTGCCTTTTTGACACCGTTTTCACCAAATCAGTTTTTTTTTCTGAATGGAGTACATTACAGCAAAGCCACTCTGTTTAAATCCCAAACTTTAAACTTTTTAGTGGCTGAAGCAAAAATGGTTGTTTACTTGTCTTGCAGGGACAGACTGCAGGCTGGACCTCAACTTGATGCCGTGGCTCTGTGGAAGTGCAACAACGTCAAGACCAGACTGGTGTAACATTTTAACTGAACATCACATATTTTACTCTTTTGAACAAATTACTTTTCACAATATTCATCATTGCTTCTTTCAGGACCTCCACATCTGAAAATGTCTCATGAAGAAAGAGTGTTGTTTGCACAAAGCCGTCTTTAACACCTTTTTCTGCCCCTCATGCCCTGCTAGGCTGGGTGAAGATGGAGATAGGCCTACATCTTTGTTGCACAAGTCCTGTTTGTGCCAACAGTTTTTGACCTGGGGGGAGGGAGGCATTGGAGTGGAGGAAATGGCTAAGCATGAGGGAGATGGCGCACTACCTCACAGAGAGTTTTGGTAGGCAGTGCACTCTGTTCTGTGGACCGGGCGGGGCATCCTCCTTGTGCAATGATAGGGGAAGCACTGAAACAAATGTTAGCTGGTGAAGTGCAGCTCCACATTGTAGCGATTTGACGTCACCCCAGTTGCACCACATACGAGACACACACATTTGGCTTTCATAGCGTTTAAAAAAAAAAAAAAAACTCTTCCTCCCAACTTTGAAAATAATGTTGGTTTTTTTTTCACATTTCTGCCATTTTCTCCTCTACTCAGGGAGGTAAAAAAATAGTTGTAGCTGTGCAGCTCACACAGATCTCAGTGCATCTCTGCATCATAATAATAATATTGAATTCAATTAATAATGCACTTTTCATTAATAAAAATCTCAAAGTGCTATTCAGTAGTGCATCATTCAGAACTTTGACTACAGACAAGGTTGCTAAGCTGTATACATAAACCTTGTAGTCTAAAAGTTTACCTTAATTAATTTAATTTTAAATCTACATCCTTGCAAATATTACTTGTTTTAAAAAAAAAACACAATTAATGATTTTTAGGCGGTGCTCCTTAACGATAAGTGCTATTTTTAGAACATGCTCCACGGGTGACACAAGAGGTCCCTTCCTGTGGACACCTTGTTCCTGACCCCCATAATCATCTATATATTATACATGGGAGCCAAGATGGTGTAGTGGCAGGGCTTTTGACTTGGGACCCGAAGGACGCGGGTTTGCGCCCCGGCCACTACACACCTTGAGGTGTTTATGAGTGCACATCTAATTCTCCAGCTCCCCGGGTGCTTTCTGGCTGCTCACTGCACCACCTGGTGGTGGTTGGGTTAAATTCAGAGACGAATTTCATCCCGAGTATGGGAAACATATACACAGATGACAGACAAGACATTATTATTATTATTATTATGATTACAAATAAAGTATGAGAATTCATTTTATACAGTGAACTTTATTAATCTTAAAGCTTATAAATTGTGGTGATACAGCAGCTTGTGAACAGACCATGGAAAAAAAATCCAAACTCTGGAAAATGTGTAGGGTCTGCATGGAAAATAAACTAGAGCATTTTTTACCTTTATTTATACAGGTTAATCCCATTGAGCCTCGGGACTCATTTACAAGAGAGACCTGAAATGAAACAGTAGCCGTGTTTCCATCAAGGTTTCTAGGTGCGCATTTTGAAATATCGCAGCAGAAAAGCTTAATGGAAACGGCAAAATGCGAGGTTACTTCCTGAAATACGCTAAAAAGTTTATACGCTCGCTTGAGGTGGTTTTTGGGATTTGAGATGCGCTAAACGACAGATGGAAACACATTTTCCGACTCATTTCTGACGTAGCGAACATTCACGTCACGTGACGTTCAGCTGTTTCCGCTCCGGACAACATGTAACATCGCTAAAACTAGTTGGCATGACAGAATAAATACAACTCGCCCGATAGCAACACGTACCTGAAATATTCTCTCCATTTTGATGAGATGTGTGGCCGGGTTCTGTTTTCAACCGCTACTTCCTGTTTACTGTAGACATGCGCAGTGCTGACGTCTGACGTAATGACGCTGACGTCTGACGTAATGACGCTGACGTCTGACGTAATGACGCTGTGCGCGGCTTGGAAGAAGCGCTTCAAGCCAGTAGATGGAAACACTTCTGATCTGCATTAATTTGTATTTACATATTTGCGAGGTAGCTCAAAATTCGAAATGAAAATGGATGGAAACACAGCTATTGTGATGGGCTCAGGACAGGAAGGATTTCCTAAACTGGTCAGTACAGCTGCAGATATTATCAGCCCTCCTGAGGTGGTGCACATTATCTGTACCAGGAGCATGAACTATAACACGTGAACACATATTTTTTGTCTTGCACAGTATCTCCAGTCATCCAGTCAGTCAAAAGTCATTCTGCTGGGCTGCCGATAATGCAGGGGAAGGAGAAGCAGATGTTCATCTGAGGGGTTAAACGATAGGACAGATGTAAACCTCAGTGTCTTTCACGTTCACTGTCATTATAACTTCAGATATTCACTACAGTTTAGAAGTGAATCTTTCCCATACCTAGCAGTCACAGCCAATCGTAGAACACTGATTCAGTTTTTGCTTCTGGGCGATATTTAAGTTATACCACAGCTCAATGAAGTAACACCGTGAGATTTGCACAGACCCGTCTTCTTCCAGCTTGCCTAAAGTTAAAGTACAGAATCAGCACTGAGTTGATGGAATAACTGATGTGAAAAATTCAGCAGCACATTTTACCTGTGATTAGATACAGTTTGTCTCCAGTGTCCAGAGTGACTCCACATGATGCAGAGGAGGAAGATGTGTAGACAGCATCAATATTAAAATCTGGGCCTTTGTACACCTGAACCAAACAAACAAACAAAAACACCCCCCACCCCCCAAAAAAAGTTATATAAACTTATACAAGTTATAACCAACAGAATAACAATGACTGCTGCTTTAGTTAATGACTTTTCAAGATTCAAGTTTTTCTGGACTGGAATTTAACATCTCAGTTATTGATAAGAACGTTTCCCATGCCTTGTTGCAGCTATTCACTAAAATGTAAGTCTGTAACTCAGTTAATCTTTGAGTTATTCAACTTAAAAGGTTTACACACAAATGCATGTATTATGGCAGCCATTTTGGATTTTGACCTAGCAACCCAATTTTTGAAAGGAACATTTCTTATGCTTATGCACCCACTTGCCAAAATGGAACTTTACTTTACTTTTTACTTGCTTTTCAAATTACGTCATTTCAAACATGCACATATGGACAGGTGGGGGATATTTCCAATTCCACTTTCCACTGCACAATGTGGCCAAACTGAAGCTCATCCAATACCTTTTTAACTTGTATGTCATATTTGATGTTCTTGAATGAGTTCCCCAAGGGGACATTCCCAATGTCAACCACCTCCTTTCCAGTGACTCTTGCGCTGAAAACTACAAAAAAGTGATTTTTACACAAAACATAGTGTTAGCATCATGGTACATTTTCATCTTTAAATCACTTCTTGGTCTGCTGCCCTCATACATCTCCTCCTACATGTCTTTGCGTGAGTGCAGCTACAGCGTGCGCTCTCAGGACATGATTACCTGCAGTGTTCCGTCAGTGAGGACTGAACTTGGAAAAAGGGCCTTCTCCTACTCCGCTCCTGCTTCATGGAATATCTTACAAAAAGATCTGAAGCTCTCGACCTTGACTTCTCTAAATGGTTTTCAGAATCTGTTGGAATCCTGGCAAAAACCAATGCAGATTTGTTCCTGTCTTTGATTTTATACATCTACCTTATAATGTTTTGCTAGTTTTTTGATACTTTGTTAAAAAAAAAAAAAAATTCTCTCTTTTGTTTTCTATTGTTTATTGTTTGTTTGTTTATTGTTTAAGGAAATTCTACCATTGCTGTTCATTGTTCTTTAGTTTTAGCAGGTCGCTTTCGTAAATGAGCCCATGAGGTTCAAAAGATTTACCTGACTAAATAAAGGTTGAATGAATGAATGAATAGCATGCTAGAGTCGAGAGCAGAAACATGCATGAAGTTTAGAAGATTGAAGAGGCAAGAGTTTCATCAGTTGCAATTAAAGAATGTGTGCTGCCCATTTCTAGAGACAACTTAGGAGGAATTAAAGTCAAGAATCTTTGACCAGCTCCCCGCTTTGCATGTAGGCTCTTCATTCAGTCTGCATGTGAGCTAGCAGACTGAGAAAAAAGGCTGATGGAGGGAGAGATGTGAAATGACACAGGAATACACAACACAGAAATAAATACCGAAAAACTAAAACACATATGACAATCATCTACAATTAAACAATTTGTGCTGCCCTATAGAGCCGACGTAGGAGGAATGAAGTCGGGACTCTTTGACCAGTCCTCTTTGCCTGTAGGCTCCTCATTCATTCTGCCTCTGGATAAAGATGGTGACATGCAAACAAACCAGTTTTTCAACTTGAGAATAGCTGTTCAGGGGGAACAAATTCTGCCCTCCAGATGTTTTTTTTTCTTTTTTTTTCAATTCCAGTTCAGTCATTACCCTTCAAGGTAGCAACAACTGATTGTAAGGGAGTGTTGACAATTGTTATATTTCCTGGTTAAAACCTTTTTGCATTTATTTGAAGAATAAACTTCTGTGTTGTGTAACATTTAACATTTGATACTGTTCACTGCTGAAGCACTGTCTTTTAATTTAAAAGCTGGATTCTAGCTCTAATTAAGTACTGTACTTTGTATTCTGGAGACAAATCTGAGTTGCCAAAGATGCAAACTGTCATAAACGCATCAATGTTTTCTAAATGTCATTTTGGTTCAAAACAGGACAATTGTGTGCAGAACTAAAGTTTATATTTTTCGCATGTGAAAATGCATTAAAATTACAGTAAATCTGTTAAACAAGGCCGTACAATCTATTAAAAGGAAGATTAGAGCAGCTGTTGTGATCCACTGCAAACATTAATTTATTTCCTGCTAATGAGGGGTGGAGGCAATCCGGTTTTCCTCATAGCTAAGTTTGTATTACTTGCAATGCTGCATTTATATTTAAAGTCAAGTTTAATCAGACCTTAGTCAAAGAGGTAAACAATTCCACTTTACTGATCTAACACATTAAAAAAAGCCTTTGCAGTTAAGTTAAACTTACCAACATCTGATCTGCAATAACCCTGCTGAATATTGACAGGGAGACACTTGCAGGCTTCTGCCACATCTGCCACTTGCCAAAGAAACAGGATGGTCAGTGAGAGGAAACAGCTTTTCATCATCAGAGTCATCTTTGCTGAAGTAGGAACCAGCTGTGAAAGTGTGATGCAATCAAACAGAAAGCAGATTGCACTTCCTTGGGTTTGTTCCCCTCTCAGAGAACAGCAGCTTTTATCCCCATCAGAACACATCAGGGCACACCCCCTGATAGTAATCAGACTCCGCCCCTCTTGAGGAGAGAGGCAGAGGCACTGTGAGGTCAGGACCTTCCAAACTTTCACAAGCAACAGCAAAACTTTGTCACTCTATCTGATACATGAATGGAGGGATGACTGGTTGGAAGATAACCAGAGGCTGCAGGCAGGTGAGCAGTCTGTCACAGGGACGGTTTTCTCTGTTTACAACCAGCCTGCCTCACCGTCCTAGCTAGTCTGCAGGTTCAGCTGGATGAAGCCCCAAACTCCTGAAAGTATGTGCGGCTCAGCTGTATATGTTTTTCATCACATTTTTCAGGTGAGCCTGAGCATGAGGGTGGTCCCTGCTCTGTGAAAAAAAAAAAAAACATGCCTAGTCCCAGTGCCAAAAAATAACCACCCAAACTCACACAGTGACTACAAACCTGTGGCCTTGACATCACATGCCATGAAGTCGCTGGAGAGGCTTGTCCTGTCCCAGTGTTGGAACCATACCTGGACCATACAGTTTGCATACCAGCCATGCATTGGAGTTGATGACACCACAATCTACCTGCTGCACAGAGCCTACACGCACCTGGATAGGGCAGGCAGCAATGTAACGCCAAAAATACACTACACGCGTTACGGCTCCGCCCCGCTCCGGTCCAACCTCCGCAGCAAATACGCACCCATTATAATCAATGACAGAATTTACACTGGCTCCGCACGGCGGCGGCGAGCTGCGGAGAGTGGACGGCAGTCCGTCAAAATTAGAAATTTTTCTATTTCTGCCGGACGCCGGAGCTGTGCCGTAGTCAACTTTTGAAGATTACGTCGCACCAACAGGAAAAGGAACGAGCACAACTTCCGTATTTACAAAATAAAATCACCACGGGCGGACTTAATCCTAGCTCTATACGGATTTATTTGTACAAAAATGCTGTCAAACTATCATTTATGACTACGCCTACAAACGCAATACAAGAAATAAATAAATAAAGTATTTTATTCTGAAAATGTAATACCTCACTTCCTGTTGCTCAAACCATGTCCTGTCGCTCATTTACGAGAGAAGATCAAGGCAGCAGTCTCTACTGTTGTTCTCCTTCTTCCACCGAATGAATTGTTTTGTTCTGACTTACTTATTTATCACTTGATTTATCGCGCGATCCCGCAAATCCCGCGCATGCGTCTAGGAGCGGCGCATGCAGGCGGACCTGAGCTGAGCGGAGGTAGTGGAAATTGGAGTTTGAGACG
>JBBPBX010056678.1:0-12283 GCA_038048925.1 Garcialebias charrua
ATGGAATGCTTAGCTCAAAATCATGAAAATCAGTAGAGATCAACCATCCTAGCTGTGTGTTTTTTGGGATCAGTACCTCTTCTGTGCTTGTGTTGCACACAGCAACAGTCGTGGTTCTGCAGTCGAGGGTCACTTGGCATGTGGCCTCCATGGACAGTCCTAAGTTGAAAAACATAGGAGATGGTTGAAAGTATGCCTGTTTTGTGCTAATAGCTTGTCCTTTCATGATGTGACACATCACTGGCTTGTTCATAACCTGAGGTGGTACCGCAGTGTTATGGCTGTTAGCAACCTGGCAGACCTCTGGAATGGTCTGTCCAGCCTTAAGGTTCTCTGTGGTCAGCACAGGAGAGTCCTTTGTGGCCGTGTCTAGTGACCACAGTACATTGTTGTTGATGTCCACTCGGACACCTAATCTTACCAAAATGTCGGAGCCTATGTAGGTTGCATGTGGTAAGTTCGGGACCACGAGGAACGGGTGATCCAGTTCTCGTTGGTTCCAGATTAGTTTCAGGGCAATGATCCCTATTGCGGTCATTACCTGTTTATCGTTGGGGTCTAACGAAAAGCGGAAAGCCTTTTTGTTCATATCTAGACCCAACTGTTTCTCAACCAAGGTTCCATAGAAAGCTTGGCTGATCGCTGATTTCTCCGTCCAAGGAGACAAAACAGCATCATCGGCGTGGGATCCTTGGATCTCAACACCTTTGACTACCCGTGGTAGGTAGTGTTCAGTGGGTGCTGACTGTTCCAGCTCGCAGAGGAGGCTCTCTTGTTGGGCCTTTTCTGCCTCACCTGTTGCTGAAGGTTCACTTACCGGGATTGTGCTCTCGTTGGAGGACCCCTTTGTGCCTTCCGCGGTACCTGCTGTTAGACAGTCAGTGTCACCTTGTGTAGGCATATCGATTGGCAGTGGTTGGCTCACTCTGGTCCACATTGTTTGATCGCCATAATCTATAATCGCGTCAAAGCGGTTTATAAAGTCTTGGCCAACCAAAAATGGGAATGAGTCAACGGTGGACACGTGTACCGGGTGGTATAGCGTCATTTCACCAATCTGCATATGAACCATGGCTATAGCTGTAAGGGTTGTTCTCGTCTCTGAGAGTCCCTGCAGTACTACAGCACATTCTTTGAGGGGTATTTCCCTGTCAACCCCGCTAGCGGCTATCCTTAGCTCCTTCAACAGTGTGGGAGACATAATGGTTATGTCAGCCCCACCATCCAGGAGGGCCTCTTCTGTGAGGACCCCTTCTAAAGTGATTGACAGGTAAGCCTTCTTAGCGGGCCCCTTCCTGATAATGTTACACAGGAACCTATCAGGTTTTTTCCGACGTTTGTTACGTCTACCATTGTCTGTGTGAATTTCATTCACCTGTACTGGTAGTGCAGTCACACATGGGTCTGAGTGATCGGTCTGTGACGAGTCATTGTCTTTGGTGAGTGCGCTTTCCCCCCCTTTTTCTGATGAGGGGCTCTCGGACTCTGTAACAATGATGTCATGGTTACAGTCAACATCTTGTTGACTGTCTATACCCTGATTGTCAGCATCCTGACCATCAGTATCTTGGTGACTGTCAGCAATCGTGGCATTGCTGTTATTTGTGTGTTCTGAGTCACTATCAATGATAGTGCTACACATCACTCCAGGTTTGTTTTCCTTGTTTGTTTTTTTCAAACTTTCTAACAACCGACGTATGTTCTCCATCTCTTCTGAAGACAGAGGTTTAGGGCCTTTTTTCTGGAACTTCTGTGGGTTTTTCCTCGCCCCAGACTGTTCAGTTTGAGGTGCAGGAGCTGGCGCATTGCTCGGGGGTCCTCTCTGGGACCACCCTCTTTCATATGAGTCTCCTTGGGACCCATATTTCTTTTTCTTTTGGAAAGCCCTCCTTTTTTGATGATGGGGTTCTTCCTCTTGATGCGGCCTGTACCACTTAGGGTCTCTGGACCCCTTTTGGTCTTTGTTCCAGCGGACACCTTCATTTTGCGGTCTGTCAGGTTGGAAATTTTGCTTATTCTCGGCTTCCTTAAAAGAGTGAGCTGGCGCTCTTGCT
Organism: Garcialebias charrua; assembly: GCA_038048925.1. Lineage (NCBI taxonomy): Eukaryota > Metazoa > Chordata > Actinopteri > Cyprinodontiformes > Rivulidae > Garcialebias > Garcialebias charrua. The sequence goes on from JBBPBX010056678.1 coordinate 2,055, forward strand.
CCTTCAAGGTCTAGCGTTTGGTATTTGACCTTTTCACCAGGACACACTTCAAAGGGTGTTTTGTTTGGTGTGCGACCTGTAAAAACATCTATCGCGCACTCTCTTATGTCTTCGATGGACCTCCGTTTATAGTTTGCGCTGACATGTACTTTCTCTCTTATGTCAGGGCAAAGATTTTTGCTGAAGATATATTTAAACCCTATCTCTTCCTCCATCTCTGGCTCGCATCTGTCACCGAAATAGGCACGGAATATTCGGTCATAATATGACCTCGGGTGCTCATTCCTACCTTGCTTGATGTCGGTTGCCGCTATGATGCCATCGGGCCCCGTGCAAGGAGTATACTCCTTTATCAGCGCATCACAGAGAAGACTGTAGTCTTTCATTACTGCGTCTCGTTGACGCTTCATGAAGGCATGCACTGTCCTGTCCGAGGTTAACCTTACCAGACAGATTTTATCATCAACTGTAGCTTCTGGGAAGCGTTGAAGCTGGAAATCAAGGTCCTCGAGATAGATCTTGGTTTCGTGTGAGCCCATTGGGCCAGGGGCGAAGGTTTGAATGCTTTTCGCCATATTCCGTAGTTCAGCCATTGATAGAGGTATTTGTGGGTTATTATCAGATCCACCCACCGGTGCATCCGGTGGGATTGTTGGTATTAGAGGCCCTAAGGGACGGCGCGGTGGTGTTGGAGGGAGTAGTGCATCGGGCATGGGCGGGGGCGGTGGAGGAGGGAGTGGGTCATCAGGTATGGGAGGGGGCAGCGGAGGCGGTGGGTTCTCAAGGTGTTTACTCATGAGACCCAAACATTTTCTCTCTTCTTCAAAGAGTCTGTTCATTGCTGATGCACGCTCTATTCGACAACTGTTCAGTTGGACTCTTAACCCATCATTTTCACGTTGTAACATCATGTGCTGTTCTTGTGATTTTCTATAATCTTCTTGCAGCCTTGTGTACCGTAGTGATAATGATTCCAGGGTGTCCGTGCATTTTTCCAGCGCGTCTCGTGCCTCCCCACAATCCGCCTGAAGCGACTTGTATTGATGGTAATACGTATCCTTCTCCACCACACATTTTTCCAAATCATCTTGTGATTGGTCAAAATCCCTTTTTAACACTCTGCATTCTTCGTAGAGACTACGCGTTTGTTCAGCGCTGCCAATACTCGACTGTGTTAAACTCTTTACCTCCTGCTGTAAAGTGGCAACCTCCATTTGTGCTGTTAAACATGATGTAGAGACAGCCCGGCGTACAGCAGTTTCAAAGTCTAGCTTGGCCTTTAACAGAAGGCTTAATTTAGCCAAACGTTTATCTCTGTCTGCTTTCTTTTCAGCCGTTGTGGTTCCAGCTGTTACAGTTTTTAATGCACTGTCCACATCTGCTTCCTCCATCAACTGTGTCTCTTCATGGTAGTTTGTGATGGGCCCTGTGAGTGAAAATAAGGCACATTCGATCCAATCTGCTTTGGTCGGGTCGTGGCCTTGAGGTGGCACAGGCTGCCCTGTATCAGTGGTGTCAGGGGTCTCACCCTCTGTGCCTGCCATCTTTTATCTGGATTTTCAGTGAAAATCAAAATAAAAGATGTTCTGTATTCGTTATTCTAAACTTTTCACTATTTGAAATAAACAGGAAAGTTTAAATGTGCACAGGACAACTGTGGAAGATGATGTGTCAGAGAAAGGAAGAGAAAGGAAAAACTTTTCAGTTATCTGGAGTGAAAACTGTACTTTTGTTTGTTATTTTAAATTCTTTTGTATTTAAAATAAGCAAAAATGTTTGTCCGTACCTCTGTTATCCTAAATATTTTATTTAAAATAAACAGGAGCTATTGTTTGTGTACAGAACAAAATTAAAAGCTGGTAACTCACCATAAAAATGCTGACTTTTTTATGATGTCTTTGAGAAAACTCCTCTGTCAACGTCTTTTAACCAACAGGGGGCAGCTTCAAGTCTTAAAACTTATCACGAGGAGACTGATTTATTTCATTCAGTATTTAAACTAAAAACAACCTTTTCAGAATTAGTTTCTAGTGTGTCAGTGATAAACGCTCGAACCACGTTCTTGTCAGAGACAAATCTATGTTGTTAGACAGTTTAGATGGCTTTAGATGAGTTTTTTAAGCTTCTAGCGAAACCACTTTTCACCGTGTGTGTGTGAACCTGCACCTGGAAATGACGACACAAATAGGCGGGTCGACGCAGCGCGTCACCAGCTCTGCTGAGCGAGGCGGAGCTCGCTACAAGATACGTGGCGTCAACAAATCAATCACAGCGTTCGCAGTGCATCACTCATGCATTCATGGTGAATGTAGTTTTCTTACCTTCGACCAATGAAGTACCGGAAATGACGACAAAGTGGGTTGGTCGCAACGGCGTGCGTTCCCACTACAGCGAATCAGCGCTCGCTACGAGTGATTGACAGCTCCCAGCTCTCGTTTCATCCAATCACAGCTCATAAACAAACGTGTACTTGGACACGTAGCTCTGTAACGTTACCTTAGCACAGCAGATCACAACCTTATGGACTCTTAAAACAACTCAAACGCTACAAATTAACTTTCCAAAATTCTGAAACATGCGGCGAACACACCTAGACAGGCCAACTTAGTTACGCTCAGTAACACAGCACTGCAGCTGTTGAACAAACACGGACTCTCTCGGAGCGCGTCAAGGTCGGTTCTGGTCCACTTTTTCGTGGATCAGAAACTCGGGTCTGAACAGAACCACTATCCGACTACGTTCTAACAGTAATATGCTTCTTTGACCTGCTCTAAAATGTAAAATACCACAACAGCAATCTTGTAGATGTTAAATTAGCTTTCAGGCTTTTGACTCGGCGGTCAACAAAGCTTTGTGCCGGAGTCTGTGCGTGAACTGGGCCGAACGGAACCAGAACACCCCCACAGACCACGGGCTGACAGAACTTCACCTAAAAGCTCCCACAGCGTGTCAAGGAGTTGAACAATAACAATCTCTCAGCTTCAAATGATAAAAACATGCAGAATCTGCCTGCTTTGAACACTTCCAGCCAAAATCATTATCCTCAGAGTTTAAAACTTGGATCCTCTTATGCAAACATGACGTTACAGTTCATGAGAAACCACAGATATCAATAAACTTTCAGAACCACGTACGAGGCCACCAGATGTAAGGGGTTATGAGGAGGTCAATATTAATACTGACCTCTTTACCTTAATTAATTTACTTATTCAGATTGAATAGTAAATTCACGGATTCTGTTCTTTTTCAGTTTACCCAATATTTCTGTGATCTTTATGATGGATAAATAAACAGAGCCATTAAGTGACAATGGACATTGACTTAGTTTGGTATGCCAGGCGACACTACCATTTATTTAAAATAAATCAACTAAATTAACACCATTACACTTGATTGACATGATTTCACTTTCTTTCAAATTAATACGTCAGCACACTTAAATTTAACACAACAGACTTCAATATTGGATGTTAACATATTTAGTCTGTGGGCTCTTCAGCTTAATTATAGTTTCCAGCTTAGATTGGGAGGGGAAAGAATAGGAGGAAAGATTTAAGAAGAAATTATCGTGAGCATGATACCAGAGTGACACTTCTCATCCGACTTCTGCTAAAATCCAGGTACGTTTTGTAAACAGCTCTTTACCTTTTGACGACCGCCCGGTAAGAGGGAAGACCTTGTAGCTTTTCAGATGCACGGGTCCTTGTGGGAACCAGTACAATACCTTCGAGCAGGGTTCTGGTTTACGTTTCAACGTCTCCTGGTTTTCGCTTGGTCATCAGAGAATATGTCAGCTTCAGGCCTCTGACTTCAAGATAAACTTATTCCAGGAAGGAATAAACAAAGTTTTTGAGCTTACGCTCGTTCGAAATGGACCCATAACAACATGTTATCAGTCCCAGCTGGATGACGAGTCCTTAGCGCGTGACTGGTGGTCATTCAGCTCTTTGGAAAGTTCACATCATCTTTCGAAGCTCCCAGAAACTCTGAAGCGTTTCCGCACAGTTAGAACTTAAAAAGGATCAGAGAGGAGAGTTCACTTGTCTTATTTCGAGCCAAGGTTACAGCCAGAGCAGAGGGAGATTTGTTTAGGAAAAGACAGAGAAGCTGAAGCCTTGTTCATGAAAAACAACGGATTAACCTGTCTTCTGACTTCTAAACAAAACCGTCTGGTCTATGTGACCCGAGACTTCACCTTTAACACAGCAGTGAACACAGTTTAAACTCTTACAGAATAACACAGCTTAAAAGCACACATCATGAAAATGACAAAAGTTATTCTTTTGATCACATCAGCCTAAAATCAAAGATAGAAATAGTCTCTTTTGGTGACTATATTTATCAGATTACAGCTAAATGAATGATTTTGTAGTAAATGTCTTGCTTTACTGAAAGGTCAGTAAAGGTCATCACTGGACAGTTCAAAAACCTTAGTTTGACCCTGGGTAGGTCCACTACATCTGGAATTAGAATAGATGGAGATAACCATGATCTCTCTTTTTGCGGATGATGTCCTTTTATACTTGAAAAACCCAGATATATCAATCCCAGCGGTACTTAGCTCTATAGATAAGTTTGGTGCTCTTTCAGGTTATAAGATTAATCTGGGTAAGTCTGTTGCTTCCCCTTTCAATATTCCTCAGGATATGGTGCTACAGTCTACCTTTCATATGTCTAAAAAAGGGTTCAAATACTTAGGCATCTTTATCACTCCTGACCTGAAAGACTTATTCTTATCAAACTACTCCCCCTTAGTTCTGAACATCAAGAATGATCTATCGAAATGGTCTACTTCACCTATATCACTTCTCGGTAGGGTTAATACAATAAAAATGAATATTCTCCCTCGTTTAAATTACTTATTTCAAAATATCCCTTGCTACTTGTCCCTCACATTTTTTAAGTCCCTTAATTCTCATATTTCTCGCTTCATTTGGAACAATAAGCATAAACGAATTAGGTTCTCCACGCTTACTAAACCCAAACACTTGGGAGGTTTGTCTCTACCCAATATGCAGCTCTATTACTGGTCCGCCCAGCTTAAAACTATGTCAGACTGGTTTTCTAGTAGAGACAAATGTTTATGGCTTGGCCTTGAATCTTTATCATGCAGTCCTAGAAGGTTAAGCTCCCTCCCCATTATCAATAACTTATATCAACTGGATTCAGTAAAGGAAAACGTGGTAGTTTACAGTACTTTATTAGCCTGGCAAGACATAAAGAAATACCTGAACATCCCTTCATCTATCTCGATTCGATCCCCTCTGACTTTAAACCCGGACCTACCAATTTCCATTAGAAATATTGGCTTACTGTATTGGTCTACCTCTGGTCTGACTGATTTTTCTGATCTTTTGATCCACATTGGCTGTGTGAGGCTATTTCAGAGGCTCATAGAGCATCTGGAAGAGAACCTCCAGATAATCTACGTGCCCATTCCACGAGGGGTATCTCGTCTTCCACGGCCCTGCATGGAGGGATGTCAGTGGATGACATTTGTACGGCGGCCGCGTGGGCATCACCGTGCTCATTTATTCGCTTTTATTACGTGATGCTTCCACGTTTTCCATGACTCATTCTGTTTTCAGGGTTCTGTCAGAATGATTGTCTTAAAGTTTCATGGAGTTTTAACCTGAGCTCACATTTGTCTGCAGGCAGACGCAATGTGAGATGTTTTTATTATAAAGTCACAGTTCATGACTGTTGATGTTACTGATATGTTCCCTCAGCCTCTGGCCCTTCACCAAAGTTAATTATTTTCTCTGGTGCGTTGTTGCACATGGAGTGCGTAATTACGCACAGACGGCTGAGTGAGGCAGTTTCCGACCTACTCTGCTCACTGGTTTGTTCTCAGTAGCAGATTTGTTCTCTCAGTTCTTCCCCTCTCTTCAGAGTTCAGTCATGGTTCTCTGCTGCGCTGTTACGCATGTTATGCACAATCACGCACACAAAAGACTGAGTGATAAAGCATTGACCTGCACTGTTCATTGTTTTTTCAGCGCAGGTTTGTGTCTGTTTCAGCCTGTAGCTACAGGTCTGTTATCTCAGCCCTTCCTCCACCAGAGATTATTCTCTGGCTCGCTATTACGCATGGAGCGCGTAATTACGCACACAGAAGGCTGAGTGAAAAAGGTGTTATGTGAGCAGTTGCTTTATTTGGTGTCTGAATGGACCCAGTGAGGCATAGACTACATCCTGCTCCACCTTTAACCCACTAGCGACTGGCCTAAAGGGCGGAGCTTATATGAAATAGAACGTTGGTTACGTATTGTAACCTCAGATTCTATGAATATAAGTGCAGCCCTTTAGGCCCTGGGCCTCACTGGTTCCTAAATGGCTGAAGAAAAAAAGAGCTATTTGGGAGCCGATTTTCCCGCATCAACGTAATTTATACGGACTAGGTTGGCCCACAGCAGGTGGGCGTGGACTAAAGTTTTCAGTGCACGCCGATGCGCGGGGGGAATACCCACTAGCGACTGGCCTAAAGGGCTGCGCTGATATTCATAGAATCTGGGGTTACAATACGTAACCAACCATTTATAAACCAATTATTGGCTGAGATATGACCATTTTCATTCATTCTGACTGAAAAAAAGAGCAGCACAGTACTAGTATCAGCCATTTGATGGTAGCAGAGTAGTAGTAGCAGTAAGGCATGCTTTGTATCATGTAATAGGTAAACGTGGCTATAATGACAAATTCAAAAAATGTTAAGACAGATGAGTCACGATTTGAAGTTCTTTATGGAACACTGGGACGCCATGTCATCCGGACCAGAGAGAACAAGGATAGACCAAGTTGTTATCAATGCTCAGTTCAGAAGCCTGCATCACTGATGGTATGGGGTTGCATGAGCGCTTGTGGCATGGGCAGCTTGCATGTCTGGAAAGGCACCATTAATGTAGAGAACTATGTTCAGGTTCTAGAACAACATTTGCTCCCATCTAGACGTCATCTCTTTCAGGGAAGACCCTGCATTTTTCAACAAGATAATGCCAGACCACATTCTGCAGCAAATACAACATCATGGCTACGTAGGAGAAGGATATGGGTAGTGAAATGGCCAGCCTGCAGTCCAGATCTTTCACCTACAGATAACATTTAGCGCATCATAAAGAGGAAGGTGCATCATAAAGAGGAAGGTGCGACAAAGAAGGCACAAGACGATTGAACAGTTAGAGGCCTGTATTAGACATGAATGGGAGAGCATTCCTATTTCTAAACTTGAGAAACTGGTCTCCTCTTTCCCCAGATGTCTGTTGAGTGTTGTAAGAAGAAGGGAGGATGCCACAGTGGTAAAATGGACTTGTCCCAACTTTTTTGGGATTTGTTGATGCCATGAAATGTCGAAACAACATATTTTTCCCTTAAAATTATATGTTCTCTCAGTTTAAACTTTTGATCTGTCATTTGTGTTCTATTCTGAATAAAATATTAGATGTTGGCACCTCCACATCATTGCATTCATTTTTTATTCAATTTGTTTTTAGTGTCCCAACTTTTTTGGAATCTGGTTTGTACTTGATTTTTAAATTATATATTTTATTCATTATATAACCCTATTACTGTATTTCGATTCCTATATCCTTTATTTTTACTTTTCATACTTTTTGTGCGTTCACAATTTATTTTACTGATACAGTATCTGACATCACTGATATCTTTATCACAAAACAGAAAAAAACATAAACCGTTCAGAATGACAGAAATCCATCCCAGGCACGGAAACTTTAAACCGTGAAACTGCAACTAAAATCATCCATCCATTATCTTTTACCCGCTTCACGGGGGTCGCTGGTGCCCATGTCCAGCAATCCTGTGTGAGGGGCGGGGTACACCCTCGCAAATCCAACTACTAATCATCACTGAAACGCTGTTTAGATACAAACCTAATCCGTGAAGCAGAACTTTTGGGTTGAAAACAGCATCTTGGGTTTTGTTGTGTTGCAGTTTGTCCTTTAAACGACATCGTTCCTCTTTATAATCTGGATCTGTTGTTTCCAGAAACTCGGACATTTCTTCAGCAGCCACTTCCTCTCGTTGTTCAGCCTGATGTCTCCTCATCTCTGTTAGCAAAATATTCCTTTAAATAATGGTTTCGGAACGGGTACAGACGAACTGAAATCAATAAAATGAAAAGTTACAGAACATTAAATCGTAGTCTAGTACTGTACAGCACATTCCTGTTAGCATAAAATAAGTACTTCTTCTTCTTCTTGTGATGTTTTTTGGCGGTTGGCAAACAACTTAATCGTGCATTACCGCCACCAACTGGTAAGGAGTGTGTACAACATGACAAAATAAAATAAAATAAAAAAACTATTCCTTTTATAACCTATTGTACAATCTACACTGTTTGAAAAAAATAACATATAGCCTGATAGCCTCTATTTCCTGATTCTTTCTGCAACAAATCCACAATGTCCAACTTCATTTTCAGTCTACTAAGATTCCTAATGAAGGGATTTCAATCGGTGCTCAATGGACATGTCTTAAAAATATAAAGATTTATTGAACAGACACAGGTGAACAGAATAATCAGAGTACAACAAGAAATAGAACAATTGACAACAACAGTTGAGCATACCAGACCTGTACCGCCCGAGGTCCTGTTGCAAATGCTGCTGGTCTCTGAGATGTTTGGGCCTATGAAGATGCAGTTTGGGCTTCTCTGGTCTCTGATTGGCTTAGAGCAGTGGTCCCCAAACTTTTTCCTGTGAGGGCCATGTAGTGTCCGCGGGAACTCAATAACCACACCGTGTCGCTTCGTGCACCAAACTTTACTGAACTCAAAACCCCCCACACACACACATTTACCCATGCCGTAAAGCATCTCTTAAAGGCACAGTAACATGTCGTAACAAACAGAGCACACCATTACAGACCCAACAAACACACTAAACACTGTGTTTTCTGAACACAACATTTTCCCCCCTTCACCCCCCTTGAAAACATAACACTTTGCAAAGAATAACAGATTAATCTGGACTCAATAAAACACAGATTAACAGATCTTCAGTAACACAATCACCCTGTCACATAGTCCCCAAGCCAGACAGGCGGGGCCCTCATACTCTGGGGCCATGCTGGCTGCTGAGTGGAGTCGGGCAAAGCTGGTGGAGTATCCCCCACCCGAAAAGTCATTGGCCTAGGCTGCCAACCCAGCGCCGTTGCTGGGGTCAGCGGTGAAACAGATGCTGGTGGGGCGATGACCCTGTGCAGACGGTTTGCGTGCCAACGACCCCCATTTTCCAGTCTGTATGTGGCCGGCCCCAATTGCTTAACCACCCGCAGTGGCTCTGACCAGAAGGATTTCAGTTTATTTCTCCGATGACGCCGTTTGATCCTGACCCAATCCCCTGCAGCCAGTGAAGGGGTCTGCACTCGGTGCGTGGCATCAAACCAATCCCCTGCAGCCAGTGAGGGGGTCTCCACTCGGTGCGTGGCATCAAACCTCTCTTTCATCCGGGCCTGCGAACCCTTCACCTGAGCTCTGGCTTTCTGGAGCTCTGGGCTCCCGCGTGCAGGAGCTGGCTCAGCTCTCAGACAGTCCAGGGGTTGCTTCAGTTCGCGCCCGATCATCAGCATCGCCGGTGAAACTCCTGTGGTGGGATGCTTGGATGCCCGGATGGTCAAGAGGGTTTGGTTGAGAGCGTCGCTGTATGTTCTCCCCTCCTCCAGACAGGCTCGGAGTCCATTTTTGAGAGTTTCGTTGAGTCGTTCCACACCACCATTGCTCTCTGGGTGATAAACTGCTGTCCTGATGTGCCTGATGGAGCGTAGTGTGAGGAACTCTGTGAACTCTGCTGAGGTGAACTGGGCCCCATTATCCGTCGTAACAACACTGGGGAGGCCCCAGCGTCCAAACAGGTTGTCCAGGCAGTCTATGATGGTGTGTGCAGTGATGGAGCTCAGTTGACAAACCTCAGGCCACTTCGAGTGAAGATCATGAACAACCAGCAGGTAGCGAGCGTGAGCAGGTGCCCCCTGAAGTTCCCCACAGATGTCGACCTGAATATGTTCCCAAGGTGAAGGTGGCCAAAGGGTTGGGGTGAGAGGGGCTGTGGCAGGCTCACTCACAGCAAAGCCCAGGGCGAGGAACAAGTCTAGGCCCATAATGTTAGCTCCCTTCCGGGTGATGCAGAATTTGGCGTCAGGCGTAAATTGCTGATCATACTGGACAGGGAGGCGGACCACGCCCAGAGTGTCGATGGGAGAGTGACCGTAGC
>JBBPBX010056679.1:0-22682 GCA_038048925.1 Garcialebias charrua
CCGGGTCCAAGATGTGAGCCCTAGGGACCCAAGAACGTTCCTCCGGACCATAACCCTCCCAGTCCACCAAGTACTGGAACCCCCTACCCCTCCGCCGGACATCCAGAAGACGCCGGACCGTAAAAGCCGGCGAGTTGTCGATCAGGCGGGGGGGAGGGGGAGGCGTGGACGGAGGGACCAGGGGACTGTCAACAACAGGCTTAATGAGGGAAACATGGAACGTGGGGTGTACCTTCATAGATGACGGGAGCCGCAGGCGTACGGCCGAAGGGTTGATTATCCTCGATATGGGAAACGGGCCGATGTACCTGGGGGCAAGTTTCCTGGGTGTGTCCTTGAGAGAGATGTCTTTCGTAGAGAGCCATACCATCTCACCCACCTGGTAAGTAGGAGCCGTCGAGCGGCGTCTGTCAGCAAACCTTTTAGTTTGAGCCGCCGTCCTGAGTAACGCCTTTCTGGTCTGGCGCCAAACTCGACGGCACCGTGCGACATGGCGCTGAACTGACGGGACAGAAACGTCCAAGTCCTGAGAGGGAAAAAGTGGGGGAGAGTAACCCAATGACGCTTCAAAAGGAGAAAACCCAGTTGCAGAGGAGACCTGAGAGTTATGGGCATACTCAATCCAGGGTAGGTACCGGCTCCAAGAAGATGGGTTATTCTCAATCACGCACCGTAAAGCAGCCTCCAAGTCCTGGTTGCACCTCTCAGTTTGGCCATTTGACTGGGGGTGATAGCCGGACGACAAGCTGGAGGTGGCACCCAAAGCGTCACAAAATGCCTTCCACACTTGAGAGATGAATTGTGGCCCCCTGTCAGACACAATATCAAGCGGGATACCGTGCAGACGGAAAACATGGTTCACCACCAACTGTGCCGTTTCGAATGCAGAAGGCAGCTTGGTCAGAGGGACGAAGTGAGCGGCCTTAGAGAATCTGTCAACCACAGTGCAAACGACAGAGTTACCTTCTGACAGAGGAAGACCGGTGACAAAATCCAAGGCGATGTGGGACCATGGACGACCAGGGGAAGGTAGAGGCATGAGGAGACCTGCAGGGGGTTGGGTATTATGTTTGTTACAAGCACATGTTGGACAGGCAGAAACAAACTCCCTCACGTCTTTAGACATTGTGGGCCACCAGAAATGTTCTTTAGTGAGGTGCAACATGCGTGTGATACCAGGATGACATGTGAATTTTGCTGTGTGAAGCCAATGCAACACCTCACCAACCATTGAAGCAGGGACAAAAAGTCTTCCTGGAGGGCCCGTACCAGGGTCCGGCTCGAGTCGTTGTGCTTCTCGAATGTCATTCTCAATGGTCCAGGTCATGGCTCCAACTGTGCAGGATGTAGGCAAAATGTCCACAGGAGAATCAGAAGTTTCAGATGAGGAGAACTGGCGGGATAGGGCGTCCGGTTTAATGTTGCGAGTACCTGGGATGTAAGTGATAGAAAAGTTGAATCTGGCGAAGAAAAGAGACCATCTGGCTTGTCGTGCATTTAATCTCTTAGCACCCTGAATGTATGCCAAGTTCTTATGATCAGTAAAAATAACAAATGGTATTTCTGCACCCTCCAACCAATGTCTCCACTCCTCGAGAGCCAACTTTATGGCCAGCAACTCTCTGTTACCGACGTCATAATTGCGTTCAGCAGCAGAAAGACGACGGGAAAAGAAGGCGCAGGGGTGAAGCTTCCCATCGTCAGCTGCCCGCTGGGATAACACAGCCCCCACACCCGAGTCAGAGGCATCCACTTCCACAACAAATTGTCTGTGTGGATCAGGGTGGGCAAGAACGGGAGCTGAAGAGAAGCGTCGTTTTAGTTCTAGGAAGGCCATTTCTGCTGCTGGGGTCCAGGCGAATTTATGCAGAGTTGAGGTGAGCTGAGTAAGTGGCGATGCAACTTGGCTATAATTCTTGATGAACCGCCGATAAAAATTGGCAAAACCCAGGAACCGTTGTAACTGTTTTCGATCAAGGGGAGTAGGCCAGTCCGTAACAGCCTTGATCTTGTCGGGATCAGAACGAACCTGTCCTCTCTCAAAAATAAAGCCAAGAAAAAACACAGTAGACACATGGAACTCGCATTTCTCCGCCTTAACAAAAAGTTGATTTTCCAACAACCTCTGAAGTACAGCTTCTACGTGTTTTGGGTGTAGATCCTTATCCTTTGAGTAAATGAGGATATCGTCCAGATACACAAACACAAACACATTAAGGAAGTCTCTTAATACATCGTTGATTAGTGCTTGAAACACTGCAGGGGCATTAGTTAATCCAAACGGCATGACTAGATATTCAAAATGGCCTAGAGGGGTCTTGAACGCGGTCTTCCACTCATCCCCCTCTTTGATCCTCACCAAATGATAGGCGTTGCGAAGGTCCAATTTTGTGAAAATGACAGCATCCTGCAGTTGCTCAAACATAGAGTCCATAAGGGGTAATGGGTATTTATTTTTGACAGTGATTTGGTTTAAACCCCTGAAATCAATGCATGGTCGTAACGTCTTGTCTTTCTTTGTAACAAAAAAGAATCCCGCCCCCACAGGAGAGGTTGACGGCCTAATGATGCCAGATTTAAGGGACTCGTCAATGTACTGTCTCATAGTCTCCCTCTCAGGTCCGGACAGATTATATAATCTACTCGAGGGTAGCGGAGCACCCGGAAGGAGGTCTATGGAACAGTCATATGGTCTGTGAGGGGGTAATGAAAGAGCTTGTTGTTTGCTAAAGACTGGAGCAAAAGTATGGTAAACAGAGGGGACATTAGAAAGGTTGATCTCTTCAATTGCTTGTTTGTCAAAAACCCCAGGAGAAACGGCAGAACGTAAACACTCTCTGGAACAGTTGTCTCCCCATTTTTCTACTCTATTTTCAGACCAGTTAATGAGTGGATTGTGTCTCTTTAACCATGGATAACCCAAAACCAGTTGGGATTTGGTAGAATCAAAAACAAAAAACTCACCCTGCTCATGATGATTGCCAGAAACTATGAACTTGAATTTTATTGTTTTTTGTGAAATACAGGAGATAGTTTGTCCAGTAAGGGCAGCCACAGAGATAGCAGGATTAAGCGCTGTGGTAGGTATCCGTAGCTTCTCAGTCAGATCCCTACTGATCAGGTTCTGCTCCGCCCCAGAATCAACCAGAGCCTGGACAGGAAAATTGGTTGAGTTAATGCACAGGATTAGAATAGAATAGAATAGAATATATCTTTATTGACCTTGACATTGCACCGGGGGCACAAAGACAACGTTAATGATTACGCACATTCATCATGGATAGGGACGAGCGCACGAAGTCGCAGCAGTATAAAACCGCGCCACCACAATCAGATATGGAAAAAGGAAAGACACAATAGGTATCATTTGTGTTATTCAAAAAGAGAGTCTATCAAAGATTGCCTGAGGACACTCCATGATAAAGTCCCAAAAACTCTAACAGCATTAGCACATCACACGAGACATAGTTGCAGTTTTGACGACAGGCGGGAGGAACAGTCTGTGTCTTTCTGTTCAGATAAGAGCAGTTCGCTGGTCTCAGAGCTCAGCTCCCACCGAGAACACACACACAGAAACCTCTTGGGGGAGGGTGGATGGGAGGGTAGCGGGCCCTACAGCTCCCAGCTCAGGAGAAAATTTGTAGGCAGCATTCAAGGCCAGAGACCAGATTAGATTTGTTGCTTATTTTTCAGTCAGACCACAGTGTTCTTTTTACTGCAGTCTTTTAGTCCAGGTGCAGCTTCTGGGTCCAAATCGCCGAATCGAGTCAGGTTCCGAGCTAAGAAAAGATCCTTCCGTATGTGCCCTGTTTTTAATCCGAGCGGCTGTAAAAACGAGTCCCACACACCACGGTCCGCGGCGGCCGCCACTCACCACCGTGTGATTCAGCTCGCACACAGCTGGGAAGGTCATTCATAGCCTGGTTCAAAGCATTTTTGCTGAGCAGGAAGTCTCGCCAGCTCGCCGATCGCGGCGGTCCCTCAGCCTTCAGTGGCAAGATCCACCGGTATCCCAATAAATCACAGAGGTTCCACGTCCCCGACAGAGTGAGCGGACAGTTACATTAGCCTGCTCATCGAGTCCATAATGTAGCTCACCGCATGCGTGTCGTAAGGGCGCTCTGGCTCTCCCCGGCCAGAACGCTTCGTGGAAATTTATGTTATCGATAGTATCGATAGATGAAATGGCCCAGAAAGCAGTCCACGCACATAAATCCATCCCAAATTGGTTCGAGCGAGCGCTGAAGAGTTATAGACGAGACAAATGCAGAAGCAGGGAGGGGGAAACCAGCGAGGTGAGGAGCGAAAGGAGATGCGACCTTCCCTGTCGAGAGCTGAAGATAGAATTGCAGGTAAACACAAATTATTGCCAGGAGAAAATGAAGAAATACCCACCAGAATCTCCTGGTTTACTGGTGAGCTCTCTCGTTTAAACGTAGGCGACATGTAGCAGCAATGTGGCCCCTCCTACCACAATAGAGGCACTCGTTGTGGTCAATGCGTCTCTGGCGCTCTTCTGGGGAGAGTCTGGTTCTCCCAATCTGCATCGGTTCAGGAGCCGACGGAGCAGTTATCGGTGCGGAACGAGCACTTCCGGTTTCGGGGAATGCATGGGAATTGTAGTCCTCCGACGTATTTTCACGAAAACAATTATCCACCCTAATGGCGAGCGTGATCAGATCATCTAGGCTTGCTGGTGCTTCTCTGGTAGCTATTTGGTCCTTGATTCGTTTATTTAAGGCATTAATGAATGCGCCTTTTAGCGCGACCTCACCCCAGTCGGAATCCTCCGCCAAAATGCGGAAGTGGGTGGCGAATTCGGCGACGGACCTGCCTCCTTGGCGTAGTTTGAACATCTTTTTAGTTGCCTCCTCTTGCTGTAATGGATGATCAAACACACGCCGAAACTCCTCGAGAAAGGTGGAAAAAGTTAAGAACTGCATGTCACGTTTCTGCAGGTAAGCGCGAGCCCACTGAAGCGCTTCACCCTTGAGTGCGGTGACGACATAGGTGATACGGGAAGCATTAGATGTGTAGGTTAGCGGTGCTCGGCTAAATGCTAGGTTACATTGTAACAAAAAACCGCCACACTTGCTGGCGTTACCTTCAAAAAACTCAGAGGGGCGGATGTCTGGTTCCCGAAGAGCCTGAACATTCAGGGGGGCTGAGGTGGAGGTTGCCGGCTGGTGAGAAGTTGGAGAGGTCTGGACCGGGGCCGTGGGAACAAGAGCCGCCACTTGTTGTTGTAAGGCATGAATCATGCTTCCAAGCTCCTGAAAGTGGTTTTGCGATGCTTCTTGCTGAGAAAAAATACGTTGTAAAGCTTGTTCCTGATTTTCTATGCGTCTATTCTGAACTTGGATAAAATGCTGGATCTGTCCCTCCCCAGTCATGCCTTGAGGGTCTGTTTGGCCGGGACATTCTGTCATATTTTTAGACATGTAGACCCCAAGTGGCTGACTGAGAAGAAGGAACAGAGTCAGGAGTAAAAAATAATGATTTATTTTATTGCTGCAGGTCAAGATCCTCCAGATGCTGTGTTTCTTGTGGTTTAGTCCAGAGAGGTCCCAGGAGTTCCAAGGTTTCAGGCGGTCCAGAACGGAGAAGCAAGGTGAGTGTTTGGCATAGCTTGATAATGTCCCGGCGCTGAAGGCATGTCTGGCAGAGGTTCTTATACCCAGGCAGAGTAGTCCTCCAAACCAGGAACAGGTGTGGCTGGTTGCCGCTGATTGGAGAGAGAATGGCTGGTGGACCTGGAACCCCTACAGGCGCGAGGACAACCCACCCCAACATGAGTCCAGCCCCTCACCTAGCAACCCCTGGTTAGGCTCAACCCACTTCTGTATTAAACACATGACTGTTGTTTTTCATGATTTCATCTCATCTTTTGTTTATATGTTATTAATTTCATGTGTACAGCACTTTGTTGCAGCTGTGGTTTTTTAAATGGCTTTATAAATAAAGTATAATTGTTATTTTTATGTTTTAGTTCAATTTTTAGTGTATTTGCGATCGCTCCAAACGCGCAGCCGGCAAAAATTAAACGAGCAGACCCCCGACGTAGGGACCGGCGTCAACGAGCCCCTCTTCTGGCGCGATGGAGCGGAGCTTCAACTGTGCAGCCTCGCAGCAGCCTGGCAGAAGCCTCGCAACAGCGAGGACCTTCTCTTTACCGATTAATTTACGGGAGACACTTGGTGAACTTTGTGTGTCTTGACTGGAACAGCGATAACTCTCAAAGTCTCCGCGTGCAACGAGCGGAGCTGGCGAAAACCGGAAGAGGAACAAGCTAACATTAGCATCGGATTCGGGTGGTCTCATGCTAAAAGGAGCAGCAAACTGCGGCGCGCTCAGACGGGTTTCGGTAAGTTATCTTAAGCTAACACTAACAGTAAGTCAAATGAGTAATAAAAAACGAGCTAATTTTAAAACAACAACACATTACAGATACTGGCTGTGCAGAGGGCGTAAACAGATCGTTGAAGGGCGTGGACTTCAGAACTTCTATCAGAAACCGGTCGTTCAAAACGAAAGTTAAAACTGGCAGAATTAAAAAGGGTATAATTAATTATCTAAGAATTATTTTGTGTATTAAAATGAATTAATATTGTCAAGATAGCACACAGACATAACATAAAATTTTTAAATACTTACATGTGGTCCCCTTTAAAACATTTATTTCTGACGCTTGGATAATACAGGTTGTTGACAACTACACAACAGTCAACTCACCCTGCTGGACGTTCGCTAAAAGCCTGAAGGATTTCCCCATTTTCCATCAGCGCACACAATCACCTCCTCTCGTATCCGTGGCACAATGTTCAGGCATTTTGACCAGTGGTTGTTCACTATTTTAAGAAAACAAGCTTCTAAATTACAACTCTCTATCATTACGAAGCTCCTCGGCTCCTTCCTACTTAGCTCCAACTTCCGTTTTCGATTTGCCGCTGCATTTTGCTGTCCAATCTGAACGCTCGTTTCAGGCGAGCTTTGCGTGATGACGTCAACTGGTAAAAGGTCTATTGTCAGTTACAAATATCAACATTAAAGGAGCTGTATGTAACTTTTCTAACAATATATTTTTAACATATTTCTTCACTCTGTCACTACCTCCTGACATACTGATTTTAGACAAGTAATCTCTGAAAAAAACTATTGTCCCCTTGCTTCTCTAAAAGCATTTCTAAAAAGCCACAGTGACACGCCGTTAACCAGCCAATAAAAACAGAGTTTGTAACCAGCCAATAAAAACAGAGCTTGAATTTGAATTTCAGCAGAGCAAGGGTAACAGAGCCATATATGGCTCTGAGGGGGAGGGACCAGAAACGTGTCTCTGTTCAAAATTTTCCTAAGTTCCAGCGTGTTCCAGAAATTACATACTGAACCTCTTAGAGAGAAGCAAACATTTGAAATATATCAGTCTGTGTGAAACAAATGAGCAAGTTTCACTTTCTGAATGGAATTACTTGAATAAATCAACTTTGACCAGCACCTGTATTTCAAATTTACTTTAAATCACTTTATGTGTGACTTATATAAGTTTATTAAGTGCAGGATCGTTTCTCATTTAATTAGTATATCCCACACTAGGGTCAGCTGTGCCTCATCATCCTCCTCCCTGCTCTGCAGTGATTCACATGCATCAGTACACTAAAGCGCAGGAAGTTATGCATAGTGCAAAACTTTAATTATATTTGTGTTATTTAATAAAATTGCCCATGACTTTGAACTTTTAGGGGCAGAGATTTTTTTTTTAAGAGCAGAAGCAGAAATGCGAAGGAACAACTCTGATGTGAATTCAAAAAAGTTCAAGACAAAATGTGCTCTGATGTGATATTAAGAAGCTTTGTTTAAAATTATAGTTTTATTAATTATTTTACTCTTTGTCAGGCAGGTTGAAAAATATGCAGTGTATCCTTCAAATGCGCAGACACGGCCGCATGCCTCCTGTCTGCTCCGGACCACGTTTCTAAATTAATCCACCCGAAGGGGCAATGTAGAACCAATCTGCGCATGTGTCTAACAGAAACTGAAACTTACCACTTGTGTACGGTATGTTGACCTGCGTCAAGAATGAGTGACGCAGAGAAAGATGTGGTGGAGAGAATCCGGAGATTTTTCAAACTAAAAGTTTTTTTTTGTTTTTCTGTGCGACCCAGTAAAATTTACCCACGGCCCGCTACCAGTCTATGGCCCAGTGTTTGGGGACCCCTGTAGTAGAGTACGAATGGGTAAAAGAGGGCACATATTGTGTTGTAAGGTGCTTTGAGTATCTTCTTGGTAAGACAGGAAAGCACAACCGTATTTTCCGGTGTATAAGTCGCACCTTTTTTCCTAATTTGCATGCCCTGCGACTTATAGGGCGAAGCAACATATTTATGGATTTTTTCCCCCATATTTTTAGACCAATTTTTGGCTCAGATATGACAGTTTTTCATTTTGGCAAAAATGGTGCAGTACCACTTTCGGCCGCTAGGGGTGCAGTACCACTTTTGTCCGCTAGGGTACACCGACCGTTCCCACCTCATGTGTCCGACGGCAGCCTCCTCTGGTCGGACTCACTCTGTCGCAGCACGGCCTCCTGCTCTCAGGAGGTCTGAACTACTGTTAGCTCAGTGTTTTACAATGCAAAATAGGTCAAGAACCACAGGACAGATTTTGATGAAGCTTACAGAAAGTAATCACTGGATGGACATTTACAAACTACTGTATTAGCTGTAGGAGATGTTTGAGCTAAAATTCGATGTTTTAGGGCCGTAGATGTGTTAGCTGTTAGCTCCGTGTTTTTCCGGGTACTATTAGCAAAATAGCTCATGATCCACACAACAGATTTTGATGAAACTTACAGAAAGTAATCACTGGATGGATATTTACAACTTATTAGCTGTAGGAGATGTTTGAGCTAAAATTTGATTTATTTACATTTTTTTTTTGCAGCACACGACTGCTTGGAAGACGTCAAAGCGAAACAATTTAAATCCAGCAGATTTGACCATTACGTGAATTTATTAAGGAACGGTTAAGCTCAGGAACACTTTTGCTATAATGTCAGCAAAAATATAAATTTTTTAAGTGTTTATCTTGCTAAATTTTAAAGAAATGCATCGGTCCAACCCGTGCGCATGCATGTAGCGAGACTACTTTTTAAATCCAGCTGATTTGACAATTACGTGCATTTATTAAGGAAAGGTTAAAGGCGCAGTCTGCAGTTTCTGTAGAATGCAGCAGAACATTTTTCAACAGGCAAAACATTCTGATCCTTCCCCCTCAGAGCCATATATGGCTCTGCTCCCCCTTGCTCTGCTGAAATTCAAATTCAAGCTCTGTTTTTATTGGCTGATTCAAATTCAAGCTCTGTTTTTATTGGCTGGTTACAAACTCTGTTTTTATTGGCTGGTTAACAGCGGGTCACTGTGGCTTTTTAGAAATGCTTTTAGTAACACCTGGAGAAGCAAGGGGACTATAGTTTTTTCAGAGATTACTTTGTCTAACATCAGTCTGTCAGGAGATAGTGACAAAGTGAAGAAATATGTTAAAAATATATTTTTTAGAAAACTTACAGACTGCACTACAGAAACTGCCGACTGCACCTTTAAGCTAAGACACATCTTTGCTATAATTGTTTTTACCGTGTTAATCTAGTTAGCGTCAAGGCTGAGTTATAGTCGCGCTTTGGTCCGCAGGCTGGAGCGCGCGCACTGCGCACGCACTGTGCCGTGCGGCGAAATGCGTTTACAGTGTCGCCTCTGTGTTTATAGTTGACGCACGGCGGCGCATGGCAAAGTGCTGTTCTTTTACGGACCAGCAGGTGGCAGTACCCTCTAAAACCTGTGCATATGTTGCAAGAAAGGGTAGAAGAAGAAATCTACCGTAGAAGAAGAACTGTTTGAAATCACACAACAACAAAAATGCTCCGCTCGCGTGCTGAACTGTTGTCCAGAGGAGCAAATCATTGTGTCTTGCGGTTTTAATGCATGGAGTCAGCGAGGAGGAAGCGATCACGTGACTTTTGGCAAAACAACAAAAGAAAAGTCCAGCTCAGAGATGAATAAGGTGAATTTAATACATTTGTATCACATAAAAACATTCCTCCATGCGTCGCGACGCAGTCTCCATGACCACAGCGGCACAGAGAGCTGCAGACTCTGACGTGAAGGTCCCCACCCGACATGTCAAACAATTCTGTAGCGCCCACCGCGCGCGCACTAGGCTTGCGGAGTTTCAAAAATTCAGAGGTGCACGACACGCGCCAAGACCACGCGCGGGGCCAACGCGCAGGGGCGGGGACTGCGATATTGTGTCACTTTTGGCGCGCGCCCCCTCGCGCGCTGCGCGACGCGTCGAGTATATATCTAGCTTCAGCTGTGACGCATAATAGATGCGACACGTTTATGGATTTTTTCCAATTTATTGGACATATTGGACTAAAGCGATTTATGGGGCGGAAATTACGGTAATCCACCCGAAGGGGCAATGTAGAACCAGTAGACCAATCTGCGCATGCATCTAACCGAAACTGAAACTTAACACCTGTGCATGTTGACCTGCGTCAAGAATGAGTCATTGAAAGATGTGGTGGAGAGAATCCGGTGATTTTTCAAACTAAAAGGGTTTTTTTCTTCTGTGCGGCCAGGTAAAATTGACCCACAGCCCGCTACCGGTCTGCGGCCCGGTGTTTGGGGACCCTTGTAGTAGAGTACTGTATGACTATGAATGGGTAAATGAGGGCACATATTGTGTTGTAAAGCGCTTTGAGTATCTTCTTGGTAAGATAGAAAAGCGCTACATAAGTGCAGACCATTTACAGTACTGTTTATTTTGTCTTACTTCCCATAGACACTACACCTGGACTAGAGCTGAACAATTAATTAAATTTGCGATAATATCATGATATGATAAAATGAGATTTTCTAATCGCAAAGGCTGCGATTTGACTGGTCACGTGATCTGGTCACGTGACTTGCGAGTGAGATGAGCAAAGCAGAGCAGGGGGCAGGAGATATCAACACTTCGCTTTAACCGGTTGCACAATAGCGTCAGGCTCCACCGAAGCCGATACATCTGAAAGTTTGGTACCAAAGAGGCAACACGTCTGTTGTTTGGGATTATGTTGGCTATAAAACAGAAGACGCTGTGCAACGACATGTTGTGCAGAACGTGGCTTGCTGCTGTTGCTACCTCTCGAGGTAAGACTACGTATCTTTATCAACACTTTAAAACGCACAACAAAGCCATTTACAATAGTTGCATGGCTAGAATGCCAACTAGCACTCCTTCAACTTCAAGTTAGCAAACTAGCAGCCGACGGGATCACTGACTGAACTGTTCGAAGGTATTACTATGTAGGAACATAGTTCGAAACGGCACGCGGAAATAACTTGAGCAATAACGGAGTTCACAGCAAAAGAGCTGATGCACATTAATATAGTGACCAAGCCTGGGTTTACAGCTTTGGTAAACACAGTGGATCAGCGGTACAGAATGCCCTCGCGCACACATTTTAGCCAAGTTGCTATCCTGGAACTACACAAAAGAATGCAGAAACAGAATCGCAGTGGAGCTGAAAACAACTGAAACAGATGATTTATTGCTTGTGTTTGTTGAAAAACACACGAGAAGAAGACGTTGAAAAATAATTGCATATTAAATTGCAATCGCAATATTGAGATTTAAAAAAATCGCAATTAGAATATTTTCCAAAATCGTTCAGCTCTAACATGGACCAGTCGTTTTGTGTTCGTCTGTGTCTTCTTCTCCTCCTCTACCTCAGTCAGTCGAGGCAGACAGCTCCCCATAGTTGTGTCTGAGGTTTTTTACTATCATTCCTTTCCACTGTCGCCAGTGTGTTGCTCATGATGGAGGAATGCAGAGAAGTGAAGATTCAACACAATCTGCTGGCAGATAACTTTTACTAATTAGCAGTAACAGGTACCGGTAGTCCTCGAGTTACGACAGTCTTGACTTACGACGGTCTCGAGTTACGACGTTTTGTGGTTACGACACACATCTCCTTTAAAAAAAAAATATATATATATATATACATATACATACATACATACATACACACAGTATATATATATATATATATATACTGAGTATTTTATTTTGAAAAGCCGAGTTACGCAGTTTCCGGCATCTTCCGGTTAGCTGCGGAGGCTACAGCTGCCCTGTACTCTCTAAAAAAGCTAAGTCTGGTCCTCTGGACATTCAAAAAACAAAACTTGCTGGATCAAGCTGGACAGGCAACAGCTGTGGAAAAGTAGCTGTTTTATGGACGGCAGTTTTACGACGTAAACGAATGCAGAATCCTGAGGAGGAACGGAGGAAACGGCTTCACCAGCATTCCAGAGTAGGAAATTAACTCTTTTTTCCCTTCATTATGGCTCTGAGTCTCATATGTTTGTGTTTTTTGATAATTATGTAGGGTACTATGTTAGGATAGGCTAAGTGCTTGGTAAAATACAGTACTGTACATATAAGGTGCAGTTTGGACGTATGTTCCGACTTACGTTGATATTCGGGTTACGACGCAGCGTATAGGAACGGATCTCCATCGTAAGTCGAGGACTACCTGTCTATGAATGTTCTTGAACAGAGTCCTGAGATGGCCTTTGTTGTAAATGCTGCTATATAAAAAATGAATTGTATGGATGCTATCCATCCATTATCCATTATCTTTACCCCACGTCTTCTTGTCCGGATCACTGGTGCCCATATCCAGCAGTCACTGTGTGAGAGGTGGGGCACACCCTGGACAGGTCTCCAGTCCATCACAGGGACGTAACAGAT
The DNA here is from genome assembly GCA_038048925.1 of Garcialebias charrua. Classification (NCBI taxonomy): domain Eukaryota; kingdom Metazoa; phylum Chordata; class Actinopteri; order Cyprinodontiformes; family Rivulidae; genus Garcialebias; species Garcialebias charrua. Next base: position 12,790 of record JBBPBX010056679.1, read on the forward strand.
GTGCAACTCCAGAATCACCTTGTTATTCACATTACATTCGTTTGTTTTGTTTTTGTCCCACAATCGCTGTGAAATTTAAGTGTGCTAGATATTTTGCTTGCTGTGCAGGTACCTATTTGTTCTTGCTGTATTTAAAATGTGTTTTGTTCATATGCATGCTTTTATGTGCATATAATTAATAAAAATAAACATTTTGTTTTTGTTGTCTATACGTTGTGTGTGCTCTACATAAGATATAGGAATACAGTTGTTGAGTTCCCAGCATCTTTTTGACCGTTTAAAAGTTTTGGGTATGTGTTGATCTCTTATCTCTAAACTCGACCTGCCTACAGCACGGTAAGTTTCTGGCATACGTTGGTAATCCACATCAGGAAGAAGTAACCGACTAGTAACCCAGCGTTATAAGGTGGATGAAAAAGTTTAAAAAAAAACACACACAAAAAACACCTCCCCGCCTACGCCCTGACTGTTAAAGGGGACCACACATGCAAAATGCACTTTTTAATGTTTTTTTTACTCAACTTTGGGTATGTACTTCATAAAAAAACAGTCCTAAGGCCAAAGAAATGCACCCAGTGGTTTATTTACTCTAAGTAGATTTATTTGTCTGTGATAAAAACGGTTCGTTTCTCACTTCCTGCGGTTTGTGACGTCACAAACCGCAGCCAATCTAACCGCAGCCACAACCCACCCCAACCTGAGTCCAGCCCCTCACCTAGCAACCCCTGGTTAGGCTCAACCCACTTCTGTATTAAACACATGACTGTTGTTTTTCATGATTTCATCTCATCTTTTGTTTATATGTTCTTAATTTCATGTGTACAGCACTTTGTTGCAGCTGTGTTTTTTTTAAATGGCTTTATAAATAAAGTATAATTGTTATTTTTATGTTTTAGTTCAATTTTTAGTGTATTTGCGATCGCTCCCAACGCGCAGCCGGCAAAAATTAAACGAGCAGACCCCCGGCGTAGGGACCGGCGGCAACGGGACCCTCTTCTGGCGCGATGGAGCGGAGCTTCAACTGTACAGCCTCGCTGCAGCCTCGCAGCAGCGAGGACCTTCTCCTTACGGATTAATTTACGGGAGACACTTGGTGAACTTTGTGTTGTCTTGACTGGAACAGCGATAACTCCCAAAATCGCCGCGTGCAACGAGCGGAGCTGGCGAACACCGGAAGAGGAACAAGCTAACATTAGCATCGGATTCGGGTGGTCTAATGCTAAAAGGAGCAGCAAATTGCGGCGCGCTCAGACGGGTTTCGGTAAGTTATCTTAAGCTAGCACTAACAGTAAGTCAAATGAGTAATAAAAAAAGAGCTAATTTTAAAACAACAACACATTACAGATACTGGCTGTTACAGAGGGCGTAAACAGATCGTTGAAGGGCGTGGACTTCAGAACTCAGTATCAGAAACCGGTCGTTCAAAACGAAAGTTAAAAATGGCAGAATTAAAAAGGGTATAATTAATTATCTAAGAATTATTTTGTGTATTAAAATGAATTAATATTGTCAAGATAGCACACAGACATAACATAAAAATTTTAAAGACCTATATGTGGTCCCCTTTAATCAATTTAAAAAAAACTTGCAATGCAATTTATGTTAATGCACTTTTTACACTTATGCTTTCATTTTTAACCCGTTACATTGTTCCACAATGAATGGGCTCGTAGGCCGTACAAAGGAACATGTAAGAAGTATGCAGGAAAGAATTAGGCTCCCTCCCTCCCAAGCTAACACATACAATAATCCTGCAGTGAATCCCTTCTTTGTCCAATTCAGGGTGACCACAAGCTGCTGCTTCAACGGGAGTTGCCTTGGCAATGCCATGGCAGCTTTAAACCAGGAACAGAGAAGGAGTAACAACAACTTAAACTCCTTTTGTTTCTGCACCTATTTTTAAACACCCAGGTCGCTCTCAAAACGCTGTCTCGTTCTGCCAGCCCGCTCATAAAGGTTTGGCATTCAAATAGAAAAGTTGTTTGAAGGAATGCATGTCACCCAGCACGTCCATGCCAGAGATTGTGATCTGTTAGTTTGTTGCAAACGCATGTTTTAGCTCAGTATATGTAAATGTTGCTCAGTTGTACCTACGATGGTGTGGGTTAATGTGTAATAATTAAACACAGACCACAGGCAAGTGTCATGGCTGTAAGTTAGGAACAACTCTCATCTACTACCGCACCAAATGCACTTTAAAAATATGTAAAACCGACAGTTATGGTCATTTTTGTGATTTCTCAGATCACGTTGCTGTGGCACTCCCATTTTAAATTTCTGGCCAGTCATTCAATAGTTGACTCAAACTCCTGGAAGAAAAGTTCTGCTCGGACCTTGTGTCAAGAAATGGACTCTGAGCTACTAGGAGAACACAACTACGGTACATCATTATGGTCTTGCAACAGAGTCAGAATAAGCCGATTTACTCATCTCTTGTGGTGTAAATACCCAGCTTTATGCACCAAACGCACAAAAGGATAAGAGCTGTAATACCTTTACTTTGCATCATAAATTTGATGTTATTATAACTATATATGGCTTTTTCAGGCTGAAGAGGCTGAAGGCTGAAGAGGGGAGCAGCAATAATAACGAACATCTTACCTGCTGTAGATAACTTTTTAAAGAGCCTCATTTTTGAAGAAACCAATACCTCAACAACAACAACAAATATCTTATCTGCTGTAGATAACTCTTTAAAGAGCCTCATTTGTTGTTGTGAGCTCAACAATAAACATCTTACCTGCTACAGATAACTTTAAAGAGCCTCATTTCGTTGTTGTGGGCTGTTTGTGGATCAAACGAGCGGAGAGTGAAGCGCGGAGGATCTGGATCGTCGCTGTTTGGTGCCTGTTTTCACACCGAGAGCTGTTTGTGGATCAGACGAGCAGAAAGTGAAGCGCGGAGGAGAGCTGTTTGTGGATCAGACGAGCAGAAAGTGAAGCGCGGATGATCAGGATCGTCGCTGTTTGGTGCCTGTTCCACACTGTTGGGGAGCTACTTGTGGATCAGACGGGCGGAGAGAATCGTGCGCCGCTGAGGATCAGGAGCTGCTGTTGCTGTTGTTTGGTGCTGTTCACGCTGTTGTCCCTTTGCTGTCCTGATACAGGCTACAATCATGCCCTTAATTTTAAGAGGCATTTCTGGCATCACACTCTGCTGTTTGCTGCAAATTGCTTGTTTCTACCCGTTGATTCTGGATCCAGCTTGTGTTAACCAGGACCACATCCATTCATATTCACAGGGGGGCTGGACCCCCTATCACACAAACTGTAGTTGGGCCTCCTCAAAGGAACTGTTTGCACACTTAAATTGTGACGCTTTATGGTCAGAGACTTTTCTGCATCATTCATATTACTGTCATTATTTTCAGTTCTCAGACTACCTGGAATCACTGAATCTTATCAACTCATCTGGATCTGCCCATCACTGCGACTTTCATTGTTTTTGGGCTCTGAATGATCGTGTCTTCATTAATGTTTCACATGGTTCAATTATGGGGGCAAAATGTCACACTGTTAACTCCTGTAATTACACATCACTGACAAAGAAGTCAAGTAAATGTCTGATATTAATGTTGTTATTGATCTCAGGGATTCAGCCAAACCCAGGGCCAATCACTAACTACTGTACACCTAATGAGTTTAAAAATATTTCAGGTCTCCGTTTTCTGCATGTAAACGCTCGTAGCCTTCTAAAAAAACTTGATGAATTGAAAATCCTAATCACTTCTTCTGGGGCAGATGTGATCGTTATCTCTGAAACTTGGCTCAACAATTCTGTTTTGAAAAATGACCTGGCAATCAATGAATTTAAGATCTATCGTTGTGATCGTAATACAAGGGGAGGTGGAGTCGCTATTTACATCAGAGATTCTTTGGCTGCCAGGATTGCATCTAAAAAAACAATCGCAAACCAGTTTGAGGCTTTAGCTGTGAACATCACTTTGAAAGGAGGTCAGCCCTTAACTGTTGTTGGTTGTTATCGTCCCCCCTCCGCAACACCTGAAGCTCTGTCCTCCCTGACTGAATTCATAGGAAATTTAAAACACAATGAGATTGTTTTGGCTGGAGATTTCAACATTGATTGGAATAAGTCGACCCCCCTCTGTGATAAATTCAAGGAATGTTGCCTATCTCTCAATCTAACACAACTTATCGATTCTCCCACCAGACCAAACATAAAATGTCCCGAAAAATCTTCTATCTTAGATCTGTTTTTCACAAATGCACCTCACAAATTTCCTGGTATAGGTGTATTTGCCAACGTTTTGAGTGATCATTCCGTAATAGCAGCTCTTAGATCTACTAAACTTCCACCTGCTAAGCCCAGAATAATTCAAAAAAGGGATTTGAAACGTTTCAGTGAACAGTCATTCCTTTGGGATCTATCCCTCTTTGATTGGCAACGTATCCTACAAATCAATGACGTGAACACCGCTTGGAACTATTTTCATGAAAGTTTAATTTACTAACACGCACCTTTCCGGCAGTTCAGGATAAAGAGCCGTGACAGCCCCTGGTTTACTCCTGATCTAGCTGATCTCCTGCACTGGAGAGATCATCTTTGGGCCGCAGCAAGAAAATCACACTCAGACACTGATTGGTTGAAATTTCGGCAGCTAAGGAATAAATGCACAACTGCCATCAAAGCCGCAAAACGTAACTACTTCTTATCTCAGACCTCCAAAAATCTAAACGATCCTAAAAAATTCTGGAAAACCATCAAATCTCTCTCAGGCACCCCCCAATCATCTGACCTCCCATCACAATTTCTTGTTGACTCTGTTCCTGTGTCAAATAAGCACGAGATCCTGAACTGTTTCAATAAACATTTTGTTGCTTCTAGTTCATTATTTGACACAGTTACAAACGGAAAATCAGCCACTTTATCTAATAATCAAACTTCTACAAATCAAATCCCTCCTACAAGTCAACCATCTGTTAATCACACCTTCTCTTTTTCTCCGTTCTCAGTCAGTGAGGTAAATAAACTGTTAAATGATCTTGATCCTAAAAAATCTGCAGGTCCAGATGAACTTCCACCTTATTTCTTAAGGCTGGCTGCTCATATCATCACAGTCCCTGTGACCCACATCTTTAATCTGTCCATAAGCCAAAACACCATTCCGGATGCTTGGAAAACAGCCTTTGTTCTTCCTTTGCTGAAGGGAGGTGACCCCACCTCATTGAACAATTATCGACCGATCTCTAAACTCTGCATCTTAGCCAAGGTTCTAGAAAAACTGATAAACTCTCAGATCAAAAACTATCTGGACTCATTTAACATCTTACCTCTTCATCAATCTGGTTTCAGGAAAAAACACAGCACAACAACTGCTTCTCTGAAGGTTCTGAATGATGTTGTTGAAGCATTGGATGCTAAGGACTATTGTGCTGCACTTTTCTTAGACCTGTCTAAAGCTTTTGACACTGTGGATCATAACATCCTGTGTCATAAGCTCTCAGAAATCGGTTTCTCTGATCACACCATCGGTTGGTTTTCTAACTATCTTTCCAATCGGAGGCAATGTGTTCAACATAACGGTACTTCTTCCAGCTATTTAACAGTTAAAAATGGTGTACCACAAGGCTCAGTTTTAGGACCAACTCTCTTTACAATCTACATAGCTAATGTAGGTCACTGCATCCCTGATGCATCCTTACATTTCTATGCTGATGATACAGTTGTTTATTGCCGAGCTAAAACAGTAGCTAAGGCTTTCCAGTTACTGCAATCCGCTTTTGACATCATCCAGTCAGATTTGTTCCGTCTCAAACTTGTCCTAAATGCTGATAAAACAAAAGGGATGTTTTTTTCAAATAGGAAGGCGGTTCCAGCAGATCCTCCTCTGATTTTATCTTCAAATGGTGTCCCTATTGAGTTTGTTGATTCCTATAAATATCTGGGTATCCTGATCGATTCACATCTCTCTTTTAAACTCCACGTGGAAAACCTAGTGAAGAAACTGAAAGTTAAACTGGGTTTCTTTTTCAGAAACAGATCATGTCTATCACTGAATGTTAGGAAACGCCTTGTGTCTGTGACTTTCCTTCCCTCCATTGATTACGGTGACATTCTCTACATGAATGCTCCTACAAGCACCCTGCGGATGTTGGATGTTGTCTATCATGGTGCACTAAGATTCATAACTGGTTGTGATTATCGTACCCACCACTGCACCCTGTATTCACTGGTTAACTGGACATCATTAACCTCACGCAGACTCTTCCACTGGTACATTTTCATCTTTAAATCACTTCTTGGTCTGCTGCCCTCATACATCTCCTCCTACATGTCTTTGCGTGAGTGCAGCTACAGCGTGCGCTCTCAGGACATGATTACCTGCAGTGTTCCGTCAGTGAGGACTGAACTTGGAAAAAGGGCCTTCTCCTACTCCGCTCCTGCTTCATGGAATATCTTACAAAAAGATCTGAAGCTCTCGAACTTGACTTCTCTAAATGGTTTTCAGAATCTGTTGGAATCCTGGCAAAAACCAATGCAGATTTGTTCCTGTCTTTGATTTTATACATCTACCTTATAATGTTTTGCTAGTTTTTTGATACTTTGTTAAAAAAATTTTTTTTTTTTCTCTCTCTTTTGTTTTCTATTGTTTATTGTTTGTTTGTTTATTGTTTAAGGAAATTCTACCATTGCTGTTCATTGTTCTTTAGTTTTAGCAGGTCGCTTTCGTAAATGAGCCCATGAGGTTCAAAAGATTTACCTGACTAAATAAAGGTTGAATGAATGAATGAATTTAAATTAGGGGTGCACCGATTTCAATTTTCTGGCCGATCACCGATTACCGATTTTTAGAAAGTCTGACCTGCCGATTCCGATTTTGGCCGATACCGATTTTCAGGTGTTAAAAGGTCAAAATGCACCTTAAATTTTCAGGATTTTCCAACCTTTGCTGAGGCAGATAAAATCGGTAGATAAAATCGGCTTCTCATTTAAAGATCGGCCGATCACCGATCTCCCCAAATTAAGGAAATCGGAGCCGATCGATCGGCCGGCCGATTTATCGGTGCATCCCTAATTTAAATACTCCTCTGAGAACTACATCAACACACAATTTAAGAAAAATCTGCTTTAAAAACAATGTTACAGTTCTACCGGTACATGTTGCATCTCACATCTAAATACATACTCTCACTTGCCTACAAGTGGTTGTTGAACTTCCAAAATATTAAATGTAACGCTTCATGAAGCAGGTAAAAGAAAATGGATGGATGGATTTCTTTTTATCAGCCGTGAACATTAGGAAGACACGAGCTGGGGTCCCGCTGTAGAAACGTGTAGCGTATTACCACAGCACCGCATGCTGTTAACCATCACTACAGCACGACTAAATAAAGGCAGGATTAACTTTACTAAATATGTTTACATCCTCCACCCTCATCATGGCAAATAATATTCTTATAAACAGTATGATAGCGTCTCTCTGAAAAAACGCTGTTCTCAAACAACAACGGAGCAACTTGTACATTTCATGATAAACACTTTAGGACTGAAAGGACAGAACAATCCTAAACAACAAATCTGAAACTGGTTTCAATAAACTTAACCAGGTAATTTAATTATTACAAAGCTCACATTTCCCATCAGTACTAGTATTAGAAAACACTTAAAGAAATTAGTTTACGATGATGCAGAATTGATGATTAAATGTGTTTAAACAGTGTTTACAACTGTTCACAACAACATGTGACATGAAAATGCCAAATTACTTTAAAAATTGTACGTTTATTAAATTTTTCCACCAAAGGACATCACCAATATTTTACCGGTGCAATGCACTCTGGGGTGGCGGCCATCTTGGATTTTGACACGGCGACCCACTTTACAAAAGGAACCTTTCTTATGCCTACATGTAGCCACACACCAAAACAGGAGTCAATACCTCATTTATTAGTCCAAGTTTTCGTGCTCACAACATGCATGGACAGGCAGATGAAGGGTACTGTATTCCCAATGCCCCCTTTTCTGCTCCATGACAGGCAGAAGATAATGGATGGATGTGTAACGTGACAATAAATATGTTTAAATCTTCATTATTATATAATATGTATGTATTTATGTAAGAATATGTTTTGATCCTGATGCCTGCAGTGAACAGCTTGTGATAGAAAGCAGAGCTCTTTGCAGGAGAAGCTCTCTCATAAGCTGCACAAACACCATCTCTTTGTCCATCTCTGTCCTCTTCATCTGCCCGATCTTTATCATCTTCAGTTGCAGGCAGAGTCCTTCTCCACTCAGACCATGCAACATTTTCAGTACCAGTTTTAAATGCGTACCAAAAATGGTTTATTGTTCCAACAAGTTGTCTGACAGTCTGCCCTCCGTGGAGTAAATTTATGAATAATGTAATTAAGAGGACTTTTTCCAACCCGGAACTGAACGTCAGACTGGAAAATGTTCTACTTTTAGCGGCCATGCAGATAAAAACAGTAGGAATGGAGTACAGGTAAATCTGCAGGAAGTTAGCATTAGATACGGTAAATCATTGGTTGTCCTACGTCCCTGTTTGAGCACAGTGTTGGATTTCTAGCGATGACTTTCTTTCCTAGGAAAAAAAAAGTGCCATTTATGTGGAATCCATGCCGTAAGACAAGAACTAGAGGTCCAGATTCAAATAATATGAAATAAAGAACGACAGAGTCGCAGCCATTTAAATTGTTTTCATTGAAATGGGGCCAAGATGGTGTAGAGGCGGGGCTGCCGACTTGGGACCCGAAAGACACAGGTTCAAACCCCGGCCACTACACACCTTGGGGTGTCTATGAGTGCACACCTATTTCCCCAGCTCCCCGGGCGCCTTCTATGGCTGCTCACTGCACCACCTGGTGGTGGTTGGGTTAAATGCAGAGACTAATTTCGTCTTGTATGGGAAACATACACAGATGACAAAAATGTGACTTTTTTTATTTATTTTGGGACCCGAAGGACCCAGGTTCGAACCCCGGCCACTACACACCTTGGGGTGTCTATAGCCGTTTTCGCATTGGCCAGCCCTCCCCAGTGTACAGCACTTTGTTGCAGCTGTGGTCGTTTTAAATGGCTTTATAAATAAAGTATAATTGTTATTTTTATGTTTTATTTCAATTTTTAGTGTACTCTGTTAGGGGTGCACCGATTTCAATTTCAATTTTCTGGCCGATCACCGATTTTTAGAAGGTCTGACCTGCCGATTCCGATTTTGGCCGATACCGATTTTCAGGTGTTAAAAGGACAAAATGCACCCTAAATTTTCATGATTTTCCGACCTTTGCGGAGGCAGATGTGATCGGTGGATAAAATCGGCTTCTCATCCGTGTAAAGTGAATTTCAACATTTTCTTCAATAAACATTATAAATGTCATAATTGTAATCTTGTAAATGAGTAAAAAGTCTCAAAATTGTAGCTCAATTAATTTTGGAGTTATAGAGCAAACTGTGTATAAATCCGCTCATTCTCAATCAGTTCATCTGGACAGTTTCTTTTTAGCAGAAACGTTTCACCCTCACTCCAGAGGGCTTCCTCAGTCAGAGTAGTCCAAAGCACACTGAAGTTAACCCACCAAGTAAGCAACTTATGTGGACCAACCAGTTTGCTGTAGCCAAGATGGTTTCTGGGGGTGTGTCCCTCGTCGACTCCTCCCAGGCAGGCAGACATGTCCAAAGTGGTTCAAGACAAGAAAGTTAATTCTCAATAGTCCAGGTATCAAATCCGCTCATTCTCAATCAGTTCATCTGGACAGTTTCTTTTTAGCAGAAACGTTTCACCCTCACTCCAGAGGGCTTCCTCAGTCAGAGTAGTCCAAAGCACACTGAAGTTAACCCACCAAGTAAGCAACTTATGTGGACCAACCAGTTTGCTGTAGCCAAGATGGTTTCTGGGGGCGTGTCCCTCGTCG
>JBBPBX010056680.1:0-22682 GCA_038048925.1 Garcialebias charrua
GAGTATTGATGCAAGCATATTTCAAATGAGCAATTAACAACACTGTTTTTTCCCCTCTGTGAAATGTGTGTGAAGCAGGAGGGGGACGCCCCTTGGAAATGTTTCCTGGCCTGCAGGCTCAAAACCACTCAAACCTGAAGTGGACCTGATCAGAGGGATATGGTGGTTCTGTAGATTTATAGCCATTGACTTGACTAGACGACATGTGACTTATTGACTTAGGGAAAATGTGTATAGAACCACAGGTGTACAATGTTTTGTGAATTATGCTCTGCCGCCGCTTGCTATGTTATTTTTTAATTATGCTCTGCCGCCGCTTGTGATGTTATTGTTATGTGTGTAATTTCTGCTATAAGCTGAGCGAAAAGGTACAGTATTTTTTGTAAGTATGAACCGCCTTAAAACTACTCATAATTAACCCTAATGAAGATTAAGCCTCTTCCAAACCAACTAACATGCATGATTCATTCTTTGTACTACAGATTTATAATTGATTGGGTGTTGTTTGTTGTGGCACATTCTGTTTATGATAGGTGGTTCCTGGAAATGCTCCAGCTGAGGGAGTTTTCTCAACGGAGCCCCGGGGAGGCAAGACCAGACAGCCCTGGTCAAGTACGGACCCGTGTGGGGTCGCTGAACGCACACCACAGGCAGTGCGTGTCAATGCCAGGGGATCCACACGGTTCAGTGTGCTCCAGCCCGTGAACCAGGAAGGAGCTAAAGGATTGGGCTGGACAACAAGAGGAGCTCGCATTCGAACTCTTGTGCCTTGGTAGACGAAAGTAGCCGAGTAAGTTGCGTGCGAGGCTCAGAAGGACTCTGTTTAATGGAGCCACTCGGTACTGGAACATGCACACATAGAACAGACACCTAAAACGATAAAAACACTACATATTAGAGTCTCACATTACACGAAGAAAACTCGGGAACATAGGAGGACATTCCCGAGCACCCAAGGGGAATGCCCCTGAGTACGTGTAAAAAGTATATTAATGTTTCTGTGATGATGATATAAATCTTGTGTTCTTTCTCTATTTTTGTGTGTTCAAGGGAGACAACTGCCTTACTGCTGGAGGATGAATTTGGGAACTCAAGGTTCATAATTCTGCAATATCCTAAGCGCTTACTATTAATATCGTTCATAGTTTGCATATATTTCCTTATATTCTACAATTTGCATATTAATAAATTCATTCGGGTCTGGACGACCCACTGGACGATTGACTAATAAAGATCTTCGGTCCTTGGAAACAGGTGTTCGTATCTATAATGGTATCATTGGCTATTCTCTTAGGCATACTTATAACTTGCGGGTGCTGCTACGTGCATTGGTTAAGGTCTTTGACGGTTAGACTTATCACGTCCACTCTGGAAAAACGGGATCCCTGAGGTGATGAGACAACTGTTTTTGTTAAAAAAAAAAAACTATAACTTGGAGGATTTTGAAAAGAACTGATTGAATATTGTGAATATATGCGTTTTAGCTGCGGTATCAGGTGTGTGATTTTATTTCTTTTGGGATGGACCTCAGCAGAATGAGGTCCAAAGGGGGATTGTTGTGAAATAAACATATATTTTTCTTCGTGTTTTATATTTATTTTGAAGGAGTTTTTCATATGGTGTTCAAATTATCAGTTTCTTTTGTAGAGTGATAAAGATTTACTAAAGGACACAGGCAGATCTGTTCTGGTGAGGCTGGGGGATGATAATATAGCTGGCGCCTCTTTGTCCTGTCAGTTTTACGACTTTGTAGAATATATGACTTGGGGAGACCACTCGAGCAAGCTGGGGGAAGGCAGTGGCATTTCCTGTTTTTTGGCAATAAAGAGGGGACAACAGTCTCTGAAACAAAACCCCCACAGAAGGGTATAAAAAGGTTCGATCCTCCAACAGCAAGGCAGAGAAGTAGTCCACGGATCAGGTTGTATGTCTCTCTCCCCCCTCCTCTCTCCCTGTCTCTCTCTCCCCTCCTCCCTTCTTCTGTCTCTCTATCTCTGTCACTCACTCTCTGTCCACTTATTCTAATCCAATATAATGACTTTTGAAATAGAACAAATGTATTCTGTGACTTTTAACTTATGATTAATTAAACTGGTTTGGAACTTTAAGTGAGCGTCTGTCGTGTGTAAGTGTATCTCTCCTTCCTGTTCCAAAGTGAACCAAAAAACGAATTCTGGGACGGATAGAATCTTACGTCAACAAGTGATAAGACAAAATCAGAAGGGAAAACTTTTTATAACAAGACAAAAATAGAGATCTGGTGACAATAACAACCAATTATGGTTATAGATAAAGAACCCATATGAGTGGGGGTCTCGTACGTGGGCCCATTGCTCTATTGAAGATATAAAGACTGATTAAAGAAGTCACAGTAAACATGATTGTCATGTCAAGTGAATGTTCATAGTGAACGTTCAGACAATGTTCAGACAATGTCAGAAGTGCACACCTTTTGTAACAAAACAAAAATAGAGATTTGGTCATAAATAATAACAACCATTAAAGTGTCAAAGATGTAAGAAATAAGTGAATGAAATTACACCAATTTTTTTTTCTTACAGTGAGTGAACGTTCAGCGTTAACGTTCAGGAAACGTTCAGACAACGTTCAGATAATGTTCAAACAATGTTCAGACAATGTTCAGACAATGTTCAGACAATGTTCAGACAATGTTCAGACAATGTTCAGACAATGTTCAGACAATGTTCAGACAATGTTCAGACAATGTTCAGACAATGTTCAGACAATGTTCAGACAATGTTCAGACAATGTTCAGACAATGTTCAGACAATGTTCAGACAATGTTCAGACAATGTTCAGACAATGTTCAGACAATGTTCAGGCAATGTTCAGACAATGTTCAGACAATGTTCAGGCAATGTTCAGACAATGTTCAGACAATGTTCAGACAATGTTCAGACAATGTCAGAAGTGCACACTTTTTGTAACAAAACAAAAATAGAGATTTGGTCATAAATAATAACAACCATTAAAGTTTCAAAGGTGTAAGAACTAATTGAATGAAATTACACCAATTTTTTTTTTTACAGTGAGTTACCGTTCAGCGTTAACGTTCAGGGTTAACGTTGAGGCAACGTTCAGACAACGTTGGGTCCTGAACATTCGACATTCGACCTTTAGACGACGTTCACTGAACGTCATCTGAACATTTGCTTGCTAGCTGGGTAGGGATGAGGGGAAGTAGGGATGAAGGGATGGAGGGGTGAGGGATGTAGGGATGAGGGGATGAAGGGATGAGTGGAGCGGAAGGAGGTTGTCCGAGGAGATTGCTAGAGGGCTTGGGATGAGAAGACTCTTGCGTGGGGTTTTGCCTTCGGGAACGTTTCTCGTTTTCCTTCCCGAACCTGAACGAAGAACCCCAAAAGACGCAAGATTAGATCGAACAAAGACGTATGTGAGCTTGGAACAAGTCACTGAGGTTGTTGCGGATGTATGCCAAGTATGCCCGAGAGGATTAGCGACCTAAAACTTGAATGATCTGATCCGACATGTCCCGACTAGATGCGGAGGAGGTTGCACCTATTCGGAAGGAATGAGCGGAATAGTGATGGGGAGATATGCCTGACTTGAACAGGACTTGACGGAGATGACCAGTGTAGTGGACCTACCCAGGGTCAAACTAAGGTTTTTGAACTGTTCCAGAGATGACCTTTACTGACCTCTCAGTAAAGCAAGACATTTACCACAAAATCATTCCATTAGTTGTAATCTGAGAATATAGTCATCAAAAGAGACTATTTCTATCTTTGATTTTATTCTAATGTAATCAAAAGAATAACTTTTGTCATTTTCATGATATATGTTATATGCTGTTATTCTTTAAATGTGAAACATCAATGTGTCATTTCTGCAAGTGAAAAGGTGTCAAAGTTCAGCTAAAATGTCAAACTGACTTACACTGAAATTGTTTTTGTCGAGTTTAAGCTAAAACTCTCATCTAGCGTCTGAAAGTCTCTCACTCAGATACTTTTCCTAAACAATTTCCTTCTCTGCGCTGAATTTCACCTTGAATAGTGATAACAAGTGGACCAATGAAAAAACAAGTCGCTCTCCTCTCAGAGCCGGTACTAAGTTCTAAGCTGTTGCTGGAACGGCAGAGTTTGCTGGGAACTTCAAAGAGATGTGAACCTTTCCCAAAGAGCTGGGGTACGTTTGGTCAAGAGCTAACGACCTTCGTCTTCAGCTAAGGACTGATAACCTGCTGTTATGAGTCCACGTCGAATGAGCGTAAGCTCAAAACTTTGTTATTCCTTCCTGGAATAAGTTATCTTGAGCCAAAAAGCCACGACTGCCACGGCTTCTGCCGACGAAAGCGAGTATCACCGACACCGACAAGGTAAACACGTGTGGAGTCCAGCTTGGACTTGCGGGACCGACGACTCGTCAGTCCAAAGCTGATCACAGCTCTTTACCAGAACCGAGGCGGACGTCTTAAGGTAAAGGAGCCGCTGTTTGCTTGCTGGAGGTGTGATGATATCTTAGCTGGACGCGTACGGAAGAGTGTCATCTGGTTTCATAAATGCAAGATAAACTTCCTCTCTTAACCTCCCAATTCTTCTTAAATCTTTCCTCCTCTCTTTTCCCTCAATTCTAAGCTGGAAACTATTTTAAGCTAAAGAGCCCACAGACTAAATATGTTAACATCCAGTATTGAAGTCTGTTGTGTTGAATTTAAGTGTGCTGACGTATTAAATTGAAAGAAAGTGAAATCATGTCAATCAAGTGTAATGGTGTTGATTTTAGTTGATTTATTTTAAATAAATGGTAGTGTCGCCTGGCATACCAAACTAAGTCAATGTCCATTGTCACTCTATAGCTCTGTTTATTTATCCATCATAAAGATCACAGAAATATTGGGTAAACTGAAAAAGAAAAGAATCCGTGAAATTACTATTCAATCTGAATAAGTAAATTAATTAAGGTAAAGAGGTCAGTATTAAAACTGACCCTTCCCTAATACTACATATTGGTGCCCTCGTACGTGTTTTCTAAAAGTTTATTGATACATCTGTGGTCTCTCATGAACTGTAACGTCATGTTTGCATAAGAGGATCCAAGTTTTAAACTCTGAGGATAATAATTGTGACTGGCCGTGGCAAAACCAGGAACAAATCTCCCCTGGGTCATTTTGAGTTATTTACAGAATCTTAAAGTGTGGGTTCTAAGCTATCCGATGATGCCAAACACATGTCGCTCAAAAAAAAAATGAAGAAGATACAGCCATTTCAATGTTGGCAATCTGCAAATAAGATTAGGGAGAAAACAGGCTTCAAAGTTTTGGAAGAATGTCCCCATTCCAGAAGCATTACCTGGGGGTGTTAACAATTGCTGTTCATTTACATTAATTTGCGTTAACCCAACCCCCAGAACTGACTGTCAACACAGACTCTGCCTAGGAAGGTGTGCAGAATTTCAGCTTTGCTGGCAAATAGGGGTATGAATCTCTCAGTGTCTGGAGAATTGATTTGATTCCGATTTTTGGTATCACGATTCGATTCAAAATCAATTTTTCGATTCAGAAACAATTTTTGATTCAAAAATGATTTTTCTATTAAAATGGTCATAAATTTAGTTTCAGCTTTGTAACTGACAAGCTGAAAAGAATAAACAACAATGTAAACAAATGGAGCATTTATTTAAAACAATAATTTTAAACTGAGAATATTAAACAACAATGTAAACCAATGGAACATTTATTTGAAACAATAATTTTAAACTGAGAATAACAACAATGTAAACAAATGGAACATTTATTTAAAACAATAATTTTAAACTGAAAACATTAACAACAATGTAAACAAATAGAACATTTATTTAAAACAATAATTGTGTCACGGTTTTACTCAGGGAGCGTGAAAACCCAGTGGTGCAGACGGAAACGCAGGAGGCAGGCGGTTGTAAAAGTAATACTTTTAATAACACAAATAAACAAGGCTGTCGTGGCAGCAATACTCACAGGAGAGGAGCTGTGGCGAGAGACATGAGGGTTTACCAGATTACACCAGACTATGCACCGACAATGAAATGAGACACAGACAGGGCTTATATACACACAACTATGACGAGACATGATCACAGACACCTGGGGACAATCAACGGAGACACTCAACTAGGGACACAGAGCAGGACCGGAAAACTAACCTAAAACACGAAAGTTAACTGGTAAAACTAAGAGTGAAAACATGAGACTAAACTGGAAGGGAAACTAATAAACTAACTGACTACAGGATGACAACTAAGAGTGAATAAACATGAGACTAAACTGGAAACCTTAAAACTAACTGACTAACAGAGGGGGACGAAGGGAGCCAATCCTGACAGTACCCCCCCCTCAAAGACGCCCCCTGGCGTCCCCGAAGAACACCCCCAAAAAACAAGGCGGGTAGAGGGAGGCACCGCAGGAACGACGGGCACGAAAAAACACAAAGACAGGGGACATAACCCTAAGACACAGAACACAAGACACAGAACGCAAAAACGTCCAGGCGGGCAACGGCCCGTCCACCAGGTAGGTCAGGCGGTCGGCCAGGGCATCGCCCCGCAGGCAGGAGCCGGTCAGGCGGACGGCCGGGATGTCGCCCCCCAGGACAGAGCCGGTCAGGCGGTCGGCCGGGACGTCGCCCCCCAGGACAGAGCCGGTCAGGCGGTCGGCCGGGACGTCGCCCCTCAGGACAGAGCCGGTCAGGCGGTCGGCCGGGACGCCGCCCCTCAGGTAGGAGTTGGTCGGGCGGGCGGCCAGTCAGGCGGGCAGCAGGAAGGCAGCCCATCACCAGGAGCCTCCGTCGGTGACGAGGCCACAGGAAAGTCGAAGATGAGGGTAGGACCCCCCAGGGTCCACCCAAAACAGGAGCATCCTCATGCGGCGTTGTGACGCCCAGCCACAAGACGTCAATGGGCGTAGAGACGGGAGACGAGACGTCGTGGGAACCATCAAGTGTCAAGAGATCGTGGGAACCATCGAGCGTCGAGACGTCGGCAGGTGTAGAGACATCGGGCGTTGACGCGTCCCGAACGACCATTGGCACGGGGACGTCGTCGGGGACGTCTGGCAAAGAGACGGAGACGAGAGTCGAGGGGTCATCAAGCGTCAAGACCATGAACCTCGAGACGATGTCATCGAGTAACGAGGCGTCTGTGGCGTTGGGACCCTCTGGAGACATCGAGAGACCCTCTGGAGACGAGACCTCATGGGAGGTGACCACCAAGCCTCCCTCGGCACAGGTAACTGACGGGGATCCCTCCTGGGACCCCTCGGCACAGGGAACTGGAGGGGGTCCCTCCTGGGACCCCCGGGCACAAGGAACTGGAGGGGGTCTCTCCTGGGACCCCTCGGCACAAGGAACTGGAGGGGGTCTCTCCTGGGACCCCTCGGCACAAGGAACTGGAGGGGGTCTCTCCTGGGACCCCTCGGCACAAGGAACTGGAGGGGGTCTCTCCTGGGACCCCTCGGCACAAGGAACTGGAGGGGGTCTCTCCTGGGACCCCTCGGCACAAGGAACTGGAGGGGGTCTCTCCTGGGACCCCTCGGCACAAGGAACTGGAGGGGGTCTCTCCTGGGACCCCTCGGCACAAGGAACTGGAGGGGGTCTCTCCTGGGACCCCTCGGCACAAGGAACTGGAGGGGGTCCCTCCTGGGACCCCTCGGCACAAGGAACTGGAGGGGGTCCCTCCTGGGACCCCTCGGGACCCTCCGAAGACGTGGACCCCTCGGGACCCTCCGAAGACGTGGACCCCTCGGGACCCTCCGAAGACGTGGACCCCTCGGGACCCTCCGAAGACGTGGACCCCTCGGGACCCTCCGAAGACGTAGAGGCGTCGCATGCGCCGGGACCCTCAGGAGACGTAGAGGCGTCGCAGGCGCCGGGACCCTCTGCAGGCGTAGAGGCGTCGGGACCCTCTGCAGGCGTAGAGGCGTCGGGACCCTCTGCAGGCGTAGAGGCGTCGGGACCCTCTGCAGGCGTAGAGGCGTCGGGACCCTCTGCAGGCGTAGAGGCGTCGGGACCCTCTGCAGGCGTAGAGGCGTCGGGACCCTCTGCAGGCGTAGAGGCGTCGGGACCCTCTGCAGGCGTAGAGGCGTCGGGACCCTCTGCAGGCGTAGAGGCGTCGGGACCCTCTGCAGGCGTAGAGGCGTCGGGACCCTCTGCAGGCGTAGAGGCGTCGGGACCCTCTGCAGGCGTAGAGGCGTCGGGACCCTCTGCAGGCGTAGAGGCGTCGGGACCCTCTGCAGGCGTAGAGGCGTCGGGACCCTCTGCAGGCGTAGAGGCGTCGGGACCCTCTGCAGGCGTAGAGGCGTCGGGACCCTCTGCAGGCGTAGAGGCGTCGGGACCCTCTGCAGGCGTAGAGGCGTCGGGACCCTCTGCAGGCGTAGAGGCGTCGGGACCCTCTGCAGCTGGAAGCAGGGCAGCAGCGTCCCCTGGAGTCGGGGACAGGGCAGCGCCCTCTGGAGCCGGAGACGGCGGGGCAGCGCCCCCTGGAGCCGGAGACGGCGGGGCAGCGCCCCCTGGAGCCGGAGACGGCGGGGTAGCGCCCCCTGGAGCCGGAGACGGCGGGGCAGCGCCCCCTGGAGCCGGAGACGGCGGGGCCACTGGCCAGCAGGGAGCGTGGGAGGTGTCCTCCTGGACCCTCCCGAGACTGGAACCGTGGGACGAGTCCTCCTGGACCCTCCCGAGACAGGAACCGTGGGACGAGTCCTCCTGGACCCTCCCGAGACAGGAACCGTGGGAGGTGTCCTCCTGGACCCTCCCGAGACATGCCGGAGCTGCAGGCGTTGAACCAGCCGACGAACCGGGCGAGGAGACTGCAGTAGCCGAAGCATCAGGAGCATGAACAAGAGCTGAAGAGTCTGTTAGCCCTCTCTGTCTTCGATCTTTGCCACGGCGGCGACGGCGCAGTCCAGAACCACCTGACTGGGAACCCCTCCTGGACTCAGGACCCTCCAAAGTACAGGTGAAGTGAGGGGCATCTACCCGGACCCCCTCAGAGTAGGACTCTACAGGAACTGGAAGGTCTGCTGCTTCAGGGCTTGCTGCTGCTGAAGGGTCAGGGCTGACTGCTGCTGCTGAAGGGTCAGGAAGCAGAAAACTGGTGGTTGTTGCAGGCTGCTGCCTGACTGTGTTGTTAACAGTAGTTTTCATAACAGGGACCGGTTCAGAACATAGGCTGGAGACAACTGGGGTTGATGGAAGAACCGGCTCCGAGGTGGATAATTTTAGAGTCCTTATTCCAAGTAAAAATTGTTCATATTCAGGGAGCTGGGTCACACCGGGTTGGGATAATATGAACTTCTCAGCGAGGGAAAGCACAAAATCAAAACAGTCCGGGTTATTTTTAGCTGAGGTGATTAAACTTTGTAAAGTCCGGTTTATTTGTATGATTTCTTTGGACTGAAGCTGGTGTGTGTTTGATTTAGACAAAGGAGCGTCTCTGGGTGGGGGCGTAGTGTCAAGTGTATTCATCACCCCTGACGGCTCACCTAGGGTGACCTCTGCTGGAGAGACTGAATGGTGTTCAGTTGACTGACCTGTGTGCTGGCCCCCCCTCATCAGGTCACTTGATGAACGGGGAGATGAGCGAGCGGCATGAAGACCCGCCCCCGTGGAGTCGCTGCGACCAGGTTCACCGAACCGAGCAGGAAACGCTGCGAGCGACGGTGGGGCGTCTGTGTCCACCCTCACCGGGAACCTAGGAGGTGAGGCCATGGAACGCGCCCCCACCGGAGCGCTGGAGTCGTGCCCAAAATGCTCGGACTCGCTGGACCGAGCCCGATCAGCAGACAAAGATGGAGGCGCCGGTGAACACTTCCGGGTCATCTTTCTACCGCTTCTACGGCGGCGCTGAGACTGGGGGAAAAGAGGAAAACACAGGTCGTCGTCATTGTCCTCCCCTGAGGTCCAGCCGGAGACAACGAGTGGACCTGGAGGGAGAGCCGAACTGGAGCAGGACGTCAGGTGGTCCTCGTGGAGCCAAAATCCACCACACCGGAAAACGACCTCGTCCCGCTGCGTGGAGTCGAGCAAACAGGTAGGCGACCCGTTCCGTCCGCTGGGCTTTTTGTATGGTCGGTGCATAATGTCACGGTTTTACTCAGGGAGCATGAAAACCCAGTGGTGCAGACGGAAACGCAGGAGGCAGGCGGTTGTAAAAGTAATACTTTTAATAACACAAATAAACAAGGCTGTCGTGGCAGCAATACTCACAGGAGAGGAGCTGTGGCGAGAGACATGAGGGTTTACCAGATTACACCAGACTATGCACCGACAATGAAATGAGACACAGACAGGGCTTATATACACACAACTATGACGAGACATGATCACAGACACCTGGGGACAATCAACGGAGACACTCAACTAGGGACACAGAGCAGGACCGGAAAACTAACCTAAAACACGAAAGTTAACTGGTAAAACTAAGAGTGAAAACATGAGACTAAACTGGAAGGGAAACTAATAAACTAACTGACTACAGGATGACAACTAAGAGTGAATAAACATGAGACTAAACTGGAAACCTTAAAACTAACTGACTAACAGAGGGGGACGAAGGGAGCCAATCCTGACAAATTGTAGGTTCTGTACTTTATCAAAGTTTTTGAATCATTTGATATTCATACCAAAAATACAAACAAATAATACAGGAATGCATTAAATGCTGTAACTTGAATTACCAGTACTGTATTAGGTTAGCTTAGTTGCCTGGATTCCTCTAAAACAATAAAATAAAAATATAGGAACAAATAATTCATCCATCCATCATCTTTAACCACTTCTTCCTTTAAGAGTCATGGGGCTCACTGGTGTCCATGTCCAGTCATCACTGTGCGAGAGGCGTGGGACACCTGGACAGGTCTCCAGTCCATCACATACAAATAATTCAAAATATACAGACAAAAACAGACTTCAGCCTACCAAAGTGTAGTAACCTTTAACTCAAGCATTATAAGAGGGGGACAATAATGCTGTCATTGCTGGTATCACTCAGCCCTCTGTGAATAGCAAACAACCATCAGGGTGCTAACGATCCATTGTTAGGCTGATGGTCCTCCATCATGTGAGCAGCTGGTTTCGACTGTCATCAGCCAACTGGTTGATCCACTGTGAGAGGGTGTTAAGACTGAGCTGAATACCAGAATTAGCTTTTTTAGATTTTTGTACCTGGATTATTGAGCATGCATCAGGGTAAAATTAAACATGTTTAAAAATTGATTTTGGAGCATTTAGAATTGATTCTGAATCGCCAGGACTAAGAATCCAGAGTCTTTGAAAAATCTATTTTTTCCTACACCCCTACTGGCAAACTTCCTTTTGATCTTTAAAAAAACAACATTAATACAAAGAATTGTATTTTATGTTATTGTGACATGTTTTACACATTAATAATGTTGATTGTTTTGTTACAGCCCACCCCAAAAAATAAGGGTCACAACTAGTCAGTGGTGGGATGTAACTATATAAGTACAAATACTTTGTTACTGTACTTAAGTACAGTTTTCATGTATCTGTACTTTACTTAAGTAGAAATAAATGTGGGTACTTTTACTTTTACTCCACTACATTTTACATGAAGTATCTGTACTTTCTACTACACTACATTTCTATAATGTGTTGAGTTACAAGTTGCATTCACGTTGCAGTTTTTTGATTTGTCATTAGTTTGAAAGTAAAAACATTAATATGGTACTTCTACTTTTACTAGAGTACATTTTTGTCTGTTTATTTGTACTTTTACTTAAGTACAGTGTTTGAGTACATTCTCCACCACTGCAACTAGTCAAGTCAAGTCAATTTTATTTATAGCACAGTTAAAACAGATAAACTACGTTATCAAGGTGCTTCACACACACAACATAAAAGAGGTTTAAAAATTTAATGAACAGTATCACACACCAATGGTAAAAATTATGATATTAACAACAGTAAAAGTATAATAAAAATGGTGTTAAAAGGGTGAAAACTAAAGAAAATAAGGCTTTACACACACACCAAACTCCTTCACAGACTTATTTGGTCACACAGCTTTCTAGCAAAGTTTTGGTGCTGGACAAGTAATGTCTTTTGCTTCATCAGAGCAGAAAGGCCTTATCTTTGCATACAGATAGGTCTGCCTGTCGATGGTCAGTCCAGGTGCGGGCAGAACAGGAATGCACTTCAGCGGGGGTAAAACTTTTGGGTCGCGCAGTAGCTGAAAGCTGACAGGCTCTGCATCACTGTGAGCTCTAGCAAGAACCACTCCTGGTCTGTTGGTATCAAAGCTGTGAATGAAAGGACACAACTGGACATTAAAACCAATTAAAACAACTGGACATTAAAACCAACCAAATGTATCAGATGCTTAGCACTTTGTTTCAGCTGTGACTAGTGTTAAGGTGTTTTATAAATAAAGTAGATGATGATGACCCCCACGACCGACCCCTGATAAGCAAAAGAAAATGGATGGATGGATGGATGGATGATGACAGTGTGGAAGTTTGTATATAAATACCTGAAGTGCTGATAACTCTTTATCTGTGGGAGTTTTCGGAAGTGGGGACTCAGGTGGGCCTGCCAGTCTAAGGTCTTGACCTTCACTGCACCATCTTCCAGTCCGACCAACTGTGTGATGTTGAGCAGACTCTCAGGAGAGCTGTTTTCCACTACCTGATGACAGCAAGAGCAACAATGAAAATAGGTATATCAGTTTTAATGCATATCATTGTTTCACCTGTTAAATTAAATAGATTTACCTTGACAATGTCATTCAAATCACTAACTCTGGTCCGCATGTAGGCTTGCTTGATCAGTCCAAAGCCACAGTCTGGAGAAAATTTGGTGTGGCCAGCAATCAGGAAGTGGAGGCTAAGTGTGGAGTGAAGTTTGTGTCCAACCCGCCAGGCGCCATACCACAACATGAAGTTGTTTTTATTTTGCCCACTGCAGTTGTCACAGTGAAGATCCACATCAGTTTCTCCAACTCCAAAATTGGTGAAGAAATGGTGCATGTAGCTGATGACGTCGTTGCTCCCCTTAGTTGATGACATGCCTTCGTCGATCAGGAAATTGACCTGTTTCTGCAACCCTTCACATGAAACCCCAAAAAGGCCACATTTCCGTGGAGTCAGGAAATACATTGGCCCAGGCTGAAGTGGATTTGAGGGGAAGTGCATCTGATGAGGACAGAGAGGGAAAACAAGCATGAAAACAAATGACAGCTATGTCTCTTTATAACAGTTACCGGTATATAAACTTTTGTGCTTTAGGAAAATGTGCTGTAATGATTACCTGCTGTGCAAAATCAAAGCTGTAGTGCATCCTGATTTTCTTAGTTGCAGCTGGGGAGGGACCAATGGACAATTGATAGTCCACACAGGTTTTTTTGCAGGCAGCGATCATCTCATTGTACACGGCTCTCTCTTTTTGCACAAGCTGAAGATGATCCTGTTGTTTTCTGATGACTTCAGTTTTCTTCTCATCTGGAAGGTTTGCACTTCTTATCATGTGTTCGTTATTCTGTTGGCATTGCCAGCAAAGATCTGTGCGGGGCCTGCAGGTTTTGATGTGTGGGAGCAGCTGGGTCCACAGCGCTTTGAAGCTTGATTTGGAGATTACACGCTCACCTTGAAAGAAATGTATTTTGTTATTACATTTGAATTGCCAACAGAGTTTAGCATTACTTGTTGTTAAAAGCTTGTTTACTGTTCTGTAAAAATAAACCTTTATACATACCAAGCTGCTGCGCAGACTTCCTGTAGAGACGCCACACTGAAGCCTTGGACACATGAGTTGGCAGTAATTTCACATGCCAATCTCTGTGACCAGGATGTCGACCCGGCAGCATGATGGCATGGTCTTCACTGTAATTTTTAATAAAATCCAGAACCCTGTCAATGTGACTGCGGCTGATGATCCGAGGTGTCTGTGGCCTTGGCCCCCTTTTCCTGAGGCGCGGTGTTGCCCCATTCTCATCGAAGTGTTTGATGATGTCAGTTAATGTTGCTTTGCAAATTCTGAAAAGGAAAAAATATATATACTTCTTTCAGATAATGGATTTAAAGTTACAAGTGTTACACTTCTTGCTAAAATATTTGATTTGATTGGATTTGATCTAGAGCTGTAATTTCTAACAAAGCTGTAATCAGGCCTTAAAAAAAACTTGGCCTGGTCCAAACCCATAGTTTTTTTTTCCAAACCGAATGGAACCGAATAAGTTTCTGTAATTACAGGCCTGACCCAGAAAAAAGCCCAACATTTTTTTAAACTTAAGCTTTTACTGTTTTAGTAAGCAAATCAGTTTAGATCCATCCATTATCTTTACCTGAGAGGAAAAACTTATTTCAAAGACAAGAAGATAAGATTTCTTGTTTCAGCAAACATATATTAACATGAAAAAAATCAACTCTAAAGATAATCTCATATACAGATGAACAAAAACATTTTTAGAGCAAAATTATCTGAAAAAAAACAAGGCTTTAGCTGCTCGATTCATCTTTTCTGTCATTTCCTGATGACAGCTGCATGAACTGCTGAGCCTAATTTTTATCTTTTCAAACGGTCAGTTGGGCCTGCAGTCTCCTCAATATTAACACCATTTCATATTGTGCATTCTTAGTTTCCTTGCTGCGATTTGTAAAACCTCATCAAGGCGACAAACGTAAATATTGCGCAATAATGCACCCCTGGCTGGAGCGCATTGCGCGCAGTATTTCAAAGACAGGAAGATAAGATTCTAGTTTCAGCAAACAGATATTAACATGAAAAAAATCAACTCTAAAGATAATCTCATATACAGATGAACAAAAAAAATTTTTATCTGGAAAAACAAGGCTAAAACACGCTGCTCGATTCAGCTTTTCTGTCATTTCCCTGGCTGGAGCGCATTGCAGGCAATAATTACGCGTGTCGGCTTGGTCTAATAATAAATAAAGATAATGGCTGGATGGATGGAAACTGATTTGCTAACGAAAACAGTAAAAGCTTAACGAAAAAAAAATGTTTTGTGTTTTTCCGGGTCGGAAAAACACAGCTGACAGCTCTGATCGGCTTCATTGTCCTTATAGACATTAAAGCCGACCGAACCCATCATATTACATTAAAGTGTTTGAATAAATCACCAAATATTATTTAGTTACATCTTAATGGTGTTATAAAAACAAGAAAGGTCTTAAACTCACCCCATCAGAAACTGAAACGTGTTTCTGCAGATTTCAACGCCTCCCATCATATAAGTGGTCCTGGCGTGTTTTCTTTTCATCGGGATCTTTTTGGTGGATGTTGTCATCTCTGAAGTCAGAACTGTACGTCTGTTAGCTTCAAGATGTCCAATTATTCTCATGTCCTGCCACTCTCTTTCTGCTGCTAAAGAATCCATCCGCACCTTGTACATGAACTCCACAGACAGTTTTCGGCTGCACGACTGTGTCCCATGTGGAGATGAACCTTTTCTTCTCCCGTAGCATTTACAGTCAAAGTTACTGATTTTATCCATTTCACTGTCTCTGTCTTCTTCAGTTGTTGTTGTGGCGACAGCTTCTGAAATCTTGATCTCCAGCTCATCCGTTGCCAGTCCAAAACATTCTTCATCTTCCTCATCATCAGCAAGCTCCAACTGCAAACTCCAACTGCAAACTAAAGTTATATGATTACTTTTATCGTCTTCCTCTTCATCTTCTTCTGATTCAGAATCAGAAGTTAGACCGGCGGCATCTTCCTTTGTCAAAAAGTACTGCCACAGCGATGCGCTGTAACGGCCTCGGTTCAGTTCTGCAGCAACGCGTTCAGCTCGTTCTTCCATCTTCGTTCAAAAACAGAAATCAAACAGCGCGAGAAGCCTGTTTAAGTAGCCATGTGTTTCTTTCAAATCTGCATTTTATTGGCCGAAACCGATAACAGAAACTCCGAAACCAGCCATACAAAGTTTGCATGTTAATCAGCGGGTGGTTTCCGCACCCCCATATGCAAATATCGTCCGACTCGTTTTTACTCTGAAAACATGCTGAATTCTAACACAAAGTTTATCAGTTTAAACACTTCAAAACTGTTTTTTTAAGCATTGAGTGGTTTCTTAATAACTTCAACTAGTATATTTGGCAAAAAAACGATTTTCACCAATTTCTCAGAAGTTGAAGGTTTATTGATTTTTTCTCAGTTAGAGCTGTGCCGACTTGTTCCTACATTTCTCGTGGCTGGCCACAATTTTGGCTGGAAGTGTTCAAAGCAGGCAGATTCTGCATGTTTTTATCATTTGAGGATGAGGGATTGTTATTCGTTTAACTCTGTTACACGCTGTTGGAAGCTTTAAGGTGAGGTTTTTGTCAGCCCGTGGTCTGTGGGGGTTCTGGTCCTGTTCGGTCCAGTTCACACAGACTCCTGTACAAAGCTTTGTTTGACCGCCGAGTCAAAAGCCTGAAAGCTACTTTAACATCTACAAGATTGCTGTGCTGGTATTTTACATGTTAGAGCAGGTCAAAGAAGCATATAACTGTTAGAACGGTGTCGGATAGTGGTTCTGAAACCCGAGTTCTGCTCCTTTAAAGTGGACGGAACCGACCTTGACGCGCTCCGAGAGAGTCCGTGTTTGTTCAACAGCTGCAGTGCTGGGTTACTAAGCGTAGCTAAGTCGTGCCTGTTTTAAATGTGATTGCCACGTTTCAGAATTTTGGGGAGTTAATTCGAAGCGTTTGAGTTGGTTACGAGTCTATAAAGTTGTGTTCTGTTGTGCTAAGCTAACGTTAAAGAGCTACGTGTCCCAGTCCCACACGTTTTGTTTATGAGCTGTGACTGGATGAACGAGAGCTGTGAACTGTCAATCACTCTCGTAGCGAGCGTTGATTCGCTGTAGTGGGAACGCACGCCGTTGCGACCAACCCACTTTGTCGTCATTTCCGGTACTGCATTGGGCGAAGGTAAGAAAACTTCATTTACCATGAACGCTTGGGAATGAACTACAAACGCTGTGATTGATTGGTTGACGTCACGTATCTGTTTAGCGAGCTCCGCCTCGCTCAACGGAAGCTGGTGACGCGCTGCGTCGACCCGCCTACTTGTGTCGTCATTTCCAGGTGCACTTCGGGTGACAAGCAGTTCACACACTCACAGGACAAACTGAGATTTCACTGAGAGTTTAAACACTCATTTCAAGCCATCTAAACTGTCTAACAACATAGATTTGTCTCTGACAAGAACGTGGTTCGAGCGTTTATCACTGACACACTAGAAACTAATTCTGAAAAGGTTGTTTTTAGTTTAAATACTGAATAAACAAAATCAGTCTCTTCGTGATAACATTAAGTCTCGATGCTGCCCCCTGTTGGTTAAAAGACGTTGACAGATGAGTTTTCTCAAAAACATCATAAAAAAGTCAGCATTTTATGGTGAAATTACCAGCTTTAAAAAATTGTTCTGTACACATACAAAATTCCTGTTTATTTTAAATAAAAATTTTAGAATAACAGAGATACAGACAAACAATTGATGCTTGTTTTAAATACTGAAGAGATTTAAAATAACTCTAAAAAAGAAAAAAATTTTTTTTTTAGAATAACACCCACATGTACCAGTTTGTTGATTTTTACAGACTCAAAACAAATATGGATACACAATCAGATGACGTTGTACCGTCCTCATCCTTGAAGGATGCTGAAGGAGAGCTGACTCCAGCGCAGGAGGAGGAGAAAATCCCAGCGCAGGTGGATTCAGACTCTGAGTCAGAAGACACAGATTGTGTTGATGAGGCCTTAAAACTGCTAGCAAAACCCCTCGTAAAGTATGGTGAGGAGGTAGCAGCAATGGACACCTCGACTCTGGACACAGAGTTAGAAAGTCTAGCAACAGGTATAATCAAAAAAGATGGTAAAAAGCTCAGCGCCGACCGTTTACCCAAATTGGCCCTTCTGTTGAAGGCCAGACTGGACCATGAACTGGGGAAGAGCGAGGACCTTGAGGTGGAACTGGCTGATGAGAAAAATAAACACCAAGGTACCACTTTAGACTTTGTGTCGTACAAGAAAACGACAAATACAGAGATTGAGAGTTTAAAAACTGATATACAGTCGCAAACAAAGTCATATGAAGAAAGCATTCGTTCCAGAGGACAAAAATATGACGAGTCTGTGAGAGAGAATGAAAGATTACAACAACAGGTACAATCGCTGTCTAAAGCACTACAAGAGAGCACGGGACAAAGACAAGAAGCTCACAACCTGTGCACAATGTTGAAAGGTGAGTATGATAAATTAAAAGAACAACTAAAAGAGAGCACTCAATTCGAGGAACATAAAAAACTCAGTGAACAGTGCACAACGTTGCAAACTGAAGTTGATCGTTTACGTAGAGAATTGACTGAAAGTAAGGTGGAACTGACCTTAACTAAAGAAAACCTTTTTAAAGAAAGGGAAAGGTGGGTGGATGTTGTGGCAAAGCAGTCTCAAGGCTTCCCACCCCCACCCCCACCACCTCCACCCGGTGATGCAGAACAGCTCATCGTACCTGTTAAGACCCGCCAGTCGGAGCAGGGATTTGCGTACTCAACAACAACACCTGCACAGGGATCACAGGTAAATGGGAATAACGATGGTTCTCAACTTTCTATTCCAATACCTGAACTCCAAAAGCTTTCAAGATACATTCAACACTTTGATCCGGGGCCGTTGGGTTCAATCCACACAAAGGCCTACCTAGACTCTCTTGACTTCCAGCTGGGTAATTTTCCAAATGCTACTGCTGCTGATAAAATTGCACTGATCAGGCTCACTGCAGACTGGAACGTATATGCCTTCATTGTTCGCCAACCAGACGCCATAAAAAAAGATTATAAACTTTTGCGTGATACACTTATACAAGAGTTCACTCCAAACATGGGGCCTGGTGGCTATCCAGATGCCGAGAAGGTCGTGCAAGGTAAAAACGAACATCCACAGGCGTATTACCAGAGAATGTTCCAAGCTTTCTTTGGTAATCGCAATGAACCGGGCATGGAGGACGAGGTAGGTTTTAAATACCTTTTCGGAAAAAACCTCCACCCTGTTATAAAACAGTCGGTACAAGTGATGGCTAATTTCAGAGAAAAAACCATCAAGGAAATGAAACAGTGTGCCATAAATGTTTTCGAGGCCCACATGGAATGCAGAACACCCGTAGAGGTGTTCGCAAGTGCGAAGGACGAATCCCAATCGCTGGAGCTGGAAGGGACGCGTGCATCAGCTCCCTATCCTATAAAAGGCGAGAAGAAACAGATCTTTCAACCTGACAAACCACAAAGTGGAGGTGCCCGCTGGAAAAAGAACCCAAAGTGGTTCAGGCCAAACACAGAGGGTGAACAGAAGGATCAAAAGGGGGGTGCACGTCCAAAGAGTAAAGATTATGGGTACGGAGGTAACCCATATAACCAAGGGTGGTCCCAACAGGAACCCCCGAACCAAGGGTGGTCCCAGAGGGGACCCCCGAAACCAGGATGGTCCCGGAAGGGACGCCCGAGCCGTGGACCTGCTCCTCCTGCACCTCAGAAGGAACAATCTGAGATCAGACAACAGTCTCAAAAGTCCCAGAAAAAGGGCCCTAAACCTTTGACTGCAGAAGATTCAGAGATACTACGTCTGATGGTTGAGAATTTCAAAAAAACAAACAAGGATAACCAGCCTGGGGTAATGTGCAGCACTGTCGTTGACAAACACTCAGAGCACTCAATTAACAACAATGCCACAATTGCTGACGGTCACCAAGATACTGATGGTCAGGATGCTGACAATCAGGGTAATGACAGTCAAATCATTGACAGTCCAGAATGTGACAGTCAACAAAACGTTGACTGTAACCATAACTTCATTGTTACGGAGTCCGAGAACCCCTCGTCAGGAAAAAGGGGGGAATGCTCACTCACCGTTGATAGTGGCTCGCCACGAACTGAACAGTCAGACCCGTGTGTGTCTGCACTACCAGTACTGATAAATGAAGTTCACACAGTCAGGGGTGGGCGTGATAAACGTCGGAGAAAACCTGATAGGTTCCTGTGTAACATTATCAGAAAGGGGCCCGCTAGGAAAGCTTACCTGTCCATCACGTTGGAAGGGGTCCTCACAAAAGAGGCCCTCTTGGATGGTGGGGCAGACATAACCATTGTGTCACCCACACTGTTGGAAGAGCTACGGCTGGCTGCTAACGGTGTTGACAGGGAAATACCCCTCAGAGAATGTGCTATAGTTTTGCAGGGTCTCTCGGAGACGAGTACAACCCTGACAGCTATAGCCATGGTTCACATGCAGATTGGTGAAACGACGCTATACCACCCGGTACACGTGTCCACCGTGGACTCATTCCCATTTTTGGTTGGCCAAGACTTTATAAACCGCTTCGACGCGATTATAGATTATGGCGATCAGACAATGTGGACCAGAGTGAGTCAACCACTGCCGATCGATATGCCTATACAAGGTAACACTGACCGTCTAATGGCAGGCACCGCGGAAGGCAAAAGGGAATGCTCAGACGAGAGCACAATCCCTGTAGGTGAACCTTCAACTACAGGTGAGGCTGTAGAGGCCCAACAAGAGAGCCCCCTCTGCGAGCTGAAACAGTTGGCACTCACCGAACACTACCTACCACAGGTAGTCAAAGGTGTTGAGATCCAAGGATCCCACACCGATGATGCTGTTCTGTCCCCTTGGACGGAGAAATCAGCGATCAGCCAAGCTTTCTTTGGAACCTTGGTTAAGAAACAGTTGGGTCTAGGTCTGAACAAAAAGGCTTTCCGCTTTTCGTTAGACCCCAACGATAAACAGGTAATGACCGCTAAAGGGATCATTGACCTCAAACTAACCTGGAACCAACGAGAACTGGATCACCCGTTCCTCGTGGTCCCGAACTTACCACATGCAACCTACATAGGCTCCGACATTTTGGTAAGATTAGGTGTCAGAGTGGACATCAACAACGATGCACTGTGGTCACTAGATACAGCCACGAAGGACTCTCCTGTGTTAACCACAGAGAACCTTAGGGCTGGACAGACCATACCAGAGGTCTGCCAGGTTGCTAACAGCCATAACACTGTGGTACCACCTCAGGTTATGAACAAGCCGGTGATGATTCACATCATGAAAGGACAAGCTGTTAGCACAAAACAGGCATACTTTCAACCATCTCCTATGTTTTTCAACTTAGGACTGTCCATGGAGGCCACATGCCAAGTGACCCTCGACGGCAGAACCACGACTGTTGCTGTGTGCAACACAAGCACAGAAGAGGTGCCGATCCCAAAAAACACACAGCTAGGATGGTTGATCTCTACTGATTTTCACGATTTTGAACTGAGCATTCCATTTCTGGGAGGACTCCCAGAAAACTTGATCCCGAGTCATCACACGGGGCAAGTCTTGTTCACAAAACCAACACAGGCCATAGCTCTCTTCTCCCCCACTGAGTCCGACCAGGACATTGTCCACAGGTTCGGTTTCAACCAAGGAGACAGTCTAGGCCCTCAAACTTACAGTGCACTACCTGTGGACAGGTTTTACGACACTGAAGGGGACTCACTGGAGCTCCCCACAGAACATGAATCCCTCTCCATTGCTTCACAGATTGACCAGGTGGTCGCTCAAGCCGACGCCCTGGAAACTGATGAAGACAGGGACAAACTTCGCAAAGTTCTGCTAAAATATGAAAAATCATTCTCAACTGACTCGATGGATTGTGGGTTGACCACGCTCCACACAGTGAGCATCCCAACCCCGCCTGATGCTCCACCTGCATTTGTCAGACAATACAAGATTCCTCTGGCAGCACATCAACCTATCAGGGAAATCATTAATGACCTGTTAGGAAAAGGTATCATCCGATACTGTAACAGCACTTACTCTGCGCCTTTATGGCCGGTGTTAAAACCAAATGGTAAGTGGAGACTTACTGTAGACTACAGAAAGCTAAACAAACAAGTTCCCTTATCCAGATGGCCTATGACGCAGCTCCAACAGGAATTGCCCAAGGTCACCAATGGTAAGTACTTTTCGACCCTCGACATCGCCTCTGGTTTTTGGACCATTCCTGTGCGCGACGAGGATCAATACAAACTAGCTTTCACTTTTGGTGGCCGTCAATACACCTTTAACAGGTGTCCCTTTGGCTACGCTAACTCACCTGCAGAGTTCAACATCTTCCTGAACAAAGCATGTCCAGACGCCCACGAGCGTGGGACACTGATTTATGTGGACGATGTCCTTTTGAGGCAGCCAACACTGGACTCACATTTGGCTGAGATCGACCACGTTCTGAATCAGCTAACAACTGCTGGTGCTAAAATATCACTGTCGAAATGCCAGTGGTGCAGAACCAAGGTGGATTACGTTGGCCTACTTGTAGGTCCAGACGGAGTACAACCACAACTGACTCGCACCCAAGGCCTTGACAATCTCAAAGTCCCCACCAATCTCAAAGAACTACAAAGTTTTCTTGGCGTGTGTAACTACTCGAACCAGTTCATAGAGAACTATGCAGACCTTGCAAAGCCACTGACTGAACTCCTAAAGAAAGACGTTCCATTTGTCTGGACTGACAAACAGCAGCAGGCAATGGACGCTCTTATAAACAGGATTAAGTCAGCCCCATGTTTAGTCTACCCAGACTACAACAAAGAGTTTTACTTGGAAGTGGGCTTCTCAGCTCATTGCATAAGTGCAGGTCTGTACCAAATACACGACA
>JBBPBX010056681.1:0-22681 GCA_038048925.1 Garcialebias charrua
GCATGTGTCTTCCGGCACGTATAACAGGAGATGGGAGAACGTACACCCAAACACCTCTCGTCCAAAACCAAGTTATGACTACGTCCAGAGACCATCACCCCTTGTCCACCTTGACAAATTGAATTACTTCAAGCACCAGGTGGACATTTTGTGAGAACAACTCGAGAAAAAGAACTACCTTCTTTCTCTTGAGAACCAAAAACGAATCACTGCGGAGAACAATCAAAAAACTTGTTTGGAAGAACTGAAAAGCAGCGAACAACAGCTTAGGTCTAAAATAGAATCACATTTAGACCTGGAACACCAGCTTAGGGAGCAACAATGCATGAACGACCTACTGAAGCAGATAGTTCAAGACCTTTCACTTCAGTCTATACCGCATTCAACTGCTACTTTTTCTACTCAAACAGAAGACTCTGTCACAGAATCAAAATCATCTGTGACTTTGTCAACTCAGACAGATACTTTGGAAAAAGTAGCATTGTCAACTCCAACGGTTAAAGAAACAGTATCCTCGTCAAGTCAGACAGATATTTTGGAACTGGCAACTTCATCAGCCCAGACGGATGTCTTGGTAGCTGATTTTCTAGAAAAGTCTTCTAATGTAACTTCGTCAACTCAGACGGATGCATTAGAAAGACCTGTTCAAGAAAAATCATCCAGCGTAAAGTCAAAATCCATATGGCAGTTTTGGAAGAGTCTTTTCAGAAAAAATCTTTCAAAGTAACTTTGTCGACTCCGACTGAAACAACATTTAGAGACTGCCTTCAGGCCCAGACTTTCCTTGAAAACATATGTATAAATATGTATATATGATCTCAATGGAATTAGCTTGAGCTGCTGCCTCTAGGCAGCACGGTGGTACAACTGGTAGAGCTGCTGCCTCTTAGCGAGAAGGTCCCCGGTTCAAATCCCGGTCCGGGGGCCTTTCTGGGTGGAGTTTGCATGTTCTCCCCGTGCATGCGTGGGTTTCCTCCGGGTACTCCGGTTTCCTCCCACAGACCAAAAAACATGTATGCTAGGCTGATTGGTAACTCTAAATTGTCCCTAGGTGTGAGTGAGAGAGTGAATGGTTGTTTGTCTCATTTGTCTCCGTGTGGCCCTGTGATGGACTTGCGACCCGTCCAGGGTGTACCCCGCCCCTCGCACTGTGATTGCTGGATATGGGCACCGGCGACCCCTGTGACCCAAAATGGAAGAACGGGTAAAGATAATGGATGGATGGATGGATGGATGGATGGAATTAGCTTGGTAAAAAAATGCAATCAGACAAAAAGATAAATTAAATTAAAAAAAACATTTAAAAAAAAATCCCGTATGGTCTAGTGGTTAGGATTCCTGGTTTTCATCCAGGCGGCCCGGGTTCGACTCCCGGTATGGGACTAATGTTTAATGTGTTCAACATAATGGTACTTCTTCCATTTATTTAACTGCAAGAAACTGCATTGCATTTAGTGCCAGCAAGGGATGGTTGGACAAATTTCAAAAACGATTTGGGTTAAAAAGTGTTTCTCTGCACGGAGAGGCTGCGTCCGCTGATACAGCAGGAGCGGAGGGCTGAGTAAAGAACTTCTGTAATTTTATGGTGTATGGATCAAAATATGCCTCTTCTTTCTGTGACAAAATTCAGTGATTGGCTCTAACGTTACATTAAGCATATTTAAACCCCTATACTTTTCCAAAATAAACATCCTACCATCATGGTTGCATTCAAATAAAAACACTGAGTGTTGCCTAGCAACCTACCTCAAAAATGCACCCTTGAATTCTCCCTAAACATCAAATGACAGATGTATGACATCATTCCTTTTCTGTTGTGTATATCAAAGGTCCGTACATCAAAGGTCAATGATGTCATTGACCTATGATGACATCATCAACGAAAGCCTATATATTTAAGTCCCAAATACCTCTGGGCTTCATAAACTCACAGAGTTAGTTAAAGAAGCATCTTTATTTCCCAAACAAATTTTTTCAGTCTTGAAAATTGTTGGATAATTATCACGGAAAAATGTCTGAATCTCAGCAGATGGAAGCCTCTACAAACGCTCTTTGGAGTGATATGGTTGATGATGATGAGTTCAACTTTGAAAACTTGCCAAGTGGTGATTTCATCTACTACCCAGATGGTGTCCCTTGTGAAAAAATAGATGACCCTTTGGCTGAAACAAGATTTGAAGAAGAAACCTCCATTCTTGCCAATATAATGAACCCTGATCAGGGTCTGATAGCGGAGGATAACAATCAAAACGTTGCATCTCCAGGCATATGTGAGAGAATGGAAAATGAAAGTTCCCATATCTCTGATTCAGGGCAGCTGTCTCCTGGCACATATGAGAGAATGGAAAATGAAAGTTCCCATATCTCTGATTCAGGGCATCTGTCTCCTGGCACATTTGAGAGAATGGAAAATGAAAGTTCCCATATCTCTGATTCAGGGCATCTGTCTCCTGGCACATTTGAGAGAATGGAAAATGAAAGTTCCCATATCTCTGATTCAGGGCATCTGTCTCCTGGCACATTTGAGAGAATGGAAAATGAAAGTTCCCATATCTCTGATTCAGGGCATCTGTCTCCTGGCACATTTGAGAGAATGGAAAATGAAAGTTCCCATATCTCTGGTTCAGGGCATTTGTCTCCTGGCACATATGAGAGAATGGAAATTGAAAGCTACCCCATCTCTGGTTCAGAGCATCCGTTTCCTGGCACAAATAACAGGAGACGGAAAAATGTTTGTCACAACATTGCTGGTTCAGGGCATGTGTCTTCCGGCACGTATAACAGGAGATGGGAGAACGTACACCCAAACACCTCTCGTCCAAAACCAAGTTATGACTACGTCCAGAGACCATCACCCCTTGTCCACCTTGACAAATTGAATTACTTCAAGCACCAGGTGGACATTTTGCGAGAACAACTCGAGAAAAAGAACTACCTTCTTTCTCTTGAGAACCAAAAACGAGTCACTGCGGAGAACAATCAAAAAACTTGTTTGGAAAAACTGAAAAGCAGCGAACAACAGCTTAGGTCTAAAATAGAATCACATTTAGACCTGGAACACCAGCTTAGGGAGCAACAATGCATGAACGACCTACTGAAGCAGATAGTTCAAGACCTTTCACTTCAGTCTATACCGCATTCAACTGCTACTTTTTCTACTCAAACAGAAGACTCTGTCACAGAATCAAAATCATCTGTGACTTTGTCAACTCAGACAGATACTTTGGAAAAAGTAGCATTGTCAACTCCAACGGTTAAAGAAACAGTATCCTCGTCAAGTCAGACAGATATTTTGGAACTGGAAACTTCATCAGCCCAGACGGATGTTTTGGTAGCTGATTTTCTAGAAAAGTCTTCTAATGTAACTTCGTCAACTCAGACGGATGCATTAGAAAGACCTGTTCAAGAAAAATCTTCCAGCGTAAAGTCAAAATCCATATGGCAGTTTTGGAAGAGACTTTTCAGGAAAAATCTTTCAAAGTAACTTTGTCAACTCCGACTGAAACAACGTTTAGAGGCTGCCTTCAGGCCCAGACTTTCCTTGGAAACATATGTATAAATATGTATATATGATCTCAATGGAATTAGCTTGAGCTGCTGCCTCTAGGCAGCACGGTGGTACAACTGGTAGAGCTGCTGCCTCTTAGCGAGAAGGTCCCCGGTTCAAATCCCGGTCCGGGGGCCTTTCTGGGTGGAGTTTGCATGTTCTCCCCGTGCATGCGTGGGTTTCCTCCGGGTACTCCGGTTTCCTCCCACAGACCAAAAAACATGTATGCTAGGCTGATTGGTAACTCTAAATTGTCCCTAGGTGTGAGTGAGAGAGTGAATGGTTGTTTGTCTCATTTGTCTCCGTGTGGCCCTGTGATGGACTTGCGACCCGTCCAGGGTGTACCCCGCCCCTCGCACTGTGATTGCTGGATATGGGCACCGGCGACCCCTGTGACCCAAAATGGAAGAACGGGTAAAGATAATGTATGTATGGATGGATGGATGGATGGAATTGGATGGATGGATGGAAAAAGATAAATTAAATTAAAAAAAAAACATTTAAAAAAAATCCTGTATGGTCTAGTGGTTAGGATTCCTGGTTTTCATCCAGGCGGCCCGGGTTCGACTCCCGGTATGGGACTAATGTTTAATGTGTTCAACATAATGGTACTTCTTCCAGTTATTTAACTGCAAGAAACTGCATTGCATTTAGTGCCAGCAAGGGATGGTTGGACAAATTTCAAAAACGATTTGGGTTAAAAAGTGTTTCTCTGCACGGAGAGGCTGCGTCCGCTGATACAGCAGGAGCGGAGGGCTGAGTAAAGAACTTCTGTAATTTTATGGTGTATGGATCAAAATATGCCTCTTCTTTCTGTGTCAAAATTCAGTGATTGGCTCTAACGTTACATTAAGCATATTTAAACCCCTATACTTTTCCAAAATAAACATCCTACCATCATGGTTGCATTCAAATAAAAACACTGAGTGTTACCTAGCAACCTACCTCTAAATTCACCCTTGAATTCTCCCTAAACATCAAATGGCAGATGTATGACATCATTCCTTTTCTGTTGTGTATATCAAAGGTCCGTACATCAAAGGTCAATGATGTCATTGACCTATGATGACATCATCAACGAAAGCCTATATATTTAGGTCCCAAATACCTCTGGGCTTCATAAACTCACAGAGTTAGTTAAAGAAGCATCTTTATTTCCCAAACAAATTTTTTCAGTCTTGAAAATTGTTGGATAATTATCACGGAAAAATGTCTGAATCTCAGCAGATGGAAGCCTCTACAAACGCTCTTTGGAGTGATATGGTTGATGATGATGAGTTCAACTTTGAAAACTTGCCAAGTGGTGATTTCATCTACTACCCAGATGGTGTCCCTTGTGAAAAAATAGATGACCCTTTGGCTGAAACAAGATTTGAAGAAGAAACCTCCATTCTTGCCAATATAATGAACCCTGATCAGGGTCTGATAGCGGAGGATAACAATCAAAACGCTGCATCTCCAGGCATATGTGAGAGAATGGAAAATGAAAGTTCCCATATATCTGGTTCAGGGCAGCTGTCTCCTGGCACATATGAGAGAATGGAAAATGAAAGTTCCCATATCTCTGATTCAGGGCATCTGTCTCCTGGCACATTTGAGAGAATGGAAAATGAAAGTTCCCATATCTCTGGTTCAGGGCATTTGTCTCCTGGCACATATGAGAGAATGGAAATTGAAAGCTACCCCATCTCTGGTTCAGAGCATCCGTTTCCTGGCACAAATAACAGGAGACGGAAAAATGTTTGTCACAACATTGCTGGTTCAGGGCATGTGTCTTCCGGCACGTATAACAGGAGATGGGAGAACGTACACCCAAACACCTCTCGTCCAAAACCAAGTTATGACTACGTCCAGAGACCATCACCCCTTGTCCACCTTGACAAATTGAATTACTTCAAGCACCAGGTGGACATTTTGCGAGAACAACTCGAGAAAAAGAACTACCTTCTTTCTCTTGAGAACCAAAAACGAGTCACTGCGGAGAACAATCAAAAAACTTGTTTGGAAGAACTGAAAAGCAGCGAACAACAGCTTAGGTCTAAAATAGAATCACATTTAGACCTGGAACACCAGCTCAGGGAGCAACAATGCATGAACGACCTACTGAAGCAGATAGTTCAAGACCTTTCACTTCAGTCTATACCGCGTTCAACTGCTACTTTTTCTACTCAAACAGAAGACTCTGTCACAGAATCAAAATCATCTGTGACTTTGTCAACTCAGACAGATACTTTGGAAAAAGTAGCATTGTCAACTCCAACGGTTAAAGAAACAGTATCCTCGTCAAGTCAGACAGATATTTTGGAACTGGCAACTTCATCAGCCCAGACGGATGTCTTGGTAGCTGATTTTCTAGAAAAGTCTTCTAATGTAACTTCGTCAACTCAGACGGATGCATTAGAAAGACCTGTTCAAGAAAAATCATCCAGCGTAAAGTCAAAATCCATATGGCAGTTTTGGAAGAGTCTTTTCAGGAAAAATCTTTCAAAGTAACTTTGTCGACTCCGACTGAAACAACATTTAGAGACTGCCTTCAGGCCCAGACTTTCCTTGAAAACATATGTATAAATATGTATATATGATCTCAATGGAATTAGCTTGAGCTGCTGCCTCTAGGCAGCACGGTGGTACAACTGGTAGAGCTGCTGCCTCTTAGCGAGAAGGTCCCCGGTTCAAATCCCGGTCCGGGGGCCTTTCTGGGTGGAGTTTGCATGTTCTCCCCGTGCATGCGTGGGTTTCCTCCGGGTACTCCGGTTTCCTCCCACAGACCAAAAAACATGTATGCTAGGCTGATTGGTAACTCTAAATTGTCCCTAGGTGTGAGTGAGAGAGTGAATGGTTGTTTGTCTCATTTGTCTCCGTGTGGCCCTGTGATGGACTTGCGACCCGTCCAGGGTGTACCCCGCCCCTCGCACTGTGATTGCTGGATATGGGCACCGGCGACCCCTGTGACCCAAAATGGAAGAACGGGTAAAGATAATGGATGGATGGATGGATGGAATTAGCTTGGTAAAAAAAATGCAATCAGACAAAAAATTAAATTAAATTAAAAAAAACATTAAAAAAAAAATCCTGTATGGTCTAGTGGTTAGGATTCCTGGTTTTCATCCAGGCGGCCCGGGTTCGACTCCCGGTATGGGACTAATGTTTAATGTGTTCAACATAATGGAACTCCCTCCACTCAGGCGGTCCAAGCCGGAACAAAGACAAATAACAATCTGGCCTCAAGATAGTTCCCCCTTGTTGAGAGACTGTTTTGAGAGGACAAACTGGTCTGTTTTCAGGGAAGCGGCCACTGATGGAAGCTCAGTTGATCTGGAACTGTACGCTTCCTCAGTCCTGGGTTACATCAGTACATGCTCTGAGAATGTTTCCATAAAAAAATATGTGAAATCCTACCCGAACCGGAAACCCTGGTTAAATAAAGAAGTTCACGCCTTACTAGCAGCCAGAGACACTGCATTCAAGTCAGGAGATAAAGTGGAACTGAGAAAGAGCAGGAATGAACTGAAGGATGGCATTAAGAAGGCCAAGGCCACGTATGCACAGAGGATCGAGGGACAGTTCACCTCACAAGACCCACGGAGCATGTGGAAGGGTATTAAATGCATAACAGATTACAAAGGCAAAAACAAACAATGCCCCAGGGACCCATCTCTGCCTGATGCCCTCAATAAGTTTTATGCACGTTTTGATGATCCAAACAGACCTGCTAGCACCAGACTCACCTCATCACCAGATGAAGAGCATCTCAGGGTGTCCGCAGCAGAAGTGAGAGGCAGTCTCAGAAAGATTAATCCTCATAAAGCAACCGGACCAGACAACATCCCAGGGAAAGTTCTGAAGGAATGTGCGGACCAGCTCTGTGAGGTGCTGGCTGACATCTTCACCACCTCACTTGCACTGGAGTTAGTTCCCACCTGCCTGAAGACCGCGACCATCATCCCAGTCCCAAAGAGCTCCACAGTGACTGGTCTGAATGACTATAGACCGGTGGCCCTCACCCCGATAGTCGCTAAATGTTTTGAGAAACTGGTCATGTCCCACATCAAGGCAACCGTCAACATCAATGAGGACCCTCATCAATACGCATACCGTGAGAACCGATCAACAGAGGACGCCATTTCTTCCGTGGTCCACACTGCTCTCACCCACCTGGATCAGAAAGACTCATACGTGCGTCTGCTCTTTGTGGACTTCACATCTGCCTTCAACACCATGATCCCCCAAACTCTGATAGACAAACTATCTACACTTGGACTAAGCCCCTCTATTTGTAACTGGATACTAGACTTCTTAACAGATAGACCACAGTCCGTGAAGATCCACAACTTCTCCTCCTCCACCATAACCCTCAGCACTGGCTCTCCTCAGGGATGTGTGCTGAGCCCCCTTCTGTTCACTCTGCTCACATATGATTGTACAGCCACACTTCCAGGCTGTCATATTGTTAAGTTTGCAGATGATACAGCGGTGGTGGGATGCATTACAAACAATGATGAGTCCAGCTACAGACAGGAGGTGGAACACCTGGAGAGCTGGTGCAAAGAGAACAATCTTCACATGAATGTGAAGAAGACAAAGGAGATGATTGTGGACTTCAGAAGGAACAAACACACCCATGCCCCACTGAAAATAGGTGGGTCTGCAGTGGAAGTGGTCTCCAGCTACAAATACTTGGGTGTACACATGAATGATAACCTCAGCTGGAGCAACAACACCACCAGCCTGATCAAGAAAGGTCATCAGAGACTCTACTTCCTCAGACGGCTGAGACGAGCTGGTCTGAGCAGCCCAGTCCTCACCTCCTTCTACAGGTGTGCAGTGGAGAGCATCCTGTGCTCCAGCATCAACGTGTGGCATGGAGGCTGCACAGTTGAAGAGAGGAAAGCTCTGCAGAGAGTGGTGAAGGCTGCACAGAAGTCTGTTGGAGTCAGTCTCCCCACCATCACAGACATTTACACCTCCAGATGCAGGAAAAGAGCCACCTGCATCATGAAAGACCTCACTCATCCAGCACACTCACTCTTTGCCCCACTCCCCTCAGGACGGAGGTTGAGGAGCATCAAATGTAGAACCACTAGACTGAGGAACAGCTTCTACCCTGAGGCTGTTAGACTCATGAATAAATAAAAATAAAATAAAAAATAAACACTGCAAAATATCACATCATACTGATGCTGATCTGTTTTCTTGTTGCTGTATTCATCTGTGACCATCTGCTCATACAAACTCATGTTCGTGCTGCTGTGTATTACTAGTTGATGTTTTTCTTAGTTAGCTGTGTATTACTAGTTGATGCTTTTCTTAGTTAGTTCTAGATGTTATTACTGTTTTTCTCTTTCATTTGTTGTTGGATGTAACTGGGACCTCGTGTACATAATCTCGTTTTCATCTCATGTACCACATGCGGTGCAAATGACAATAAAGACTCTCTGACTCTGACTCTGACTCTCTGACTCTGATAAAGTTGCGCTCTGCTGTGCTAAGCTAACGTTAAAGAGACGTGTCATGCATGTTTGTTTATGAGCTGTGATTGGATAAAACGAGAGCTGTGAGCTGTCAATCACTCTCGTAGCGAGCGCTGATTCGCTGGATTGGGAACGCACGCTGTTGCGACCAACCCACTTTGTCGTCATTTCCGGCACTACATTGGTCGAAGGTAAGAGAACTACATTCGCCATGAATGCTTGGAAAATGAACTACAAACGCTGTGATTGATTTGTTGACGTCACGTATCTTGTAGCGAGCTCCGCCTCGCAAGTACTGAAGCTGGTGACGCGCTACGCACGTTACGTTGGCCCGCCCATTTTTGTCGTCACTTCCAGGTGCCGCACTTTGAGTGACAGGTCACACTCTCGCTCACACGCACACACTCACACACAAGGTGAAAAGAGGTTTCACTAGAAGCTTAAAAACTCATTTGAAGCCATCTAAACTGTCTAACAACATAACTTTGTCTCTGACAAGAACGCGGTTCGAGCGCTTATCACGAACACACTGGAAACTAACTGTAAAGGGTTGTTTTTATTTTAAGTACTGAATAAAAGGTCAGTCGCCTCGTGATAACATTAAGACTTGAATCCGCCCCCTGTTGGACGTTAATAGATGAGTTCTCTCAACACATCATAAAAGTCAACATTTTTATGGTGAATTACCAGCTTCTCAATTTGTTCTGTACACAAACAAAAACTCCTGTTTATTTTAAATAAAAATTTAGAATAACAGAGGTACAGACAAACAATTTATGCTCATTTTAAATACTGAAGAGATTTAAAATAACACTAAAAAGCATCTTTTATTTGATTTTCAAATTAAATTAAAAAAAAAGATGGAGAACAGAGCATTTCCACATTAAGCTCTTCACATCTCTGAATTTTAAACAGAATTGTTGTACATCTGTACACTTTTAGTTAAAAATTGCATTTTTAACGTTTTTCTGTGTAAAATTAATGACTCCAGTTTATTTTAAATGAAACGATAAAATAACAAACGAAAGTACATTTTTCACTCCAAAGAAGCAAAGAAAGCAGACCAGATTTGAACATGTCACAAGACAACAAATTGATAAAAATCACTGATTTTTATTTGGAGTAACATCATTACTGTACTGTTATGCTGAGCGCACAAACACTCGTTTATTTTGAATACGAACATTGTTTAAAATAACAAACGGAAAGTCCTTTTTCACTCCTGATAACTGTCAAATGCAGTAAAAAATCAGTTTCACTGAGACTGCAAGACATCTTTTTAAAGGCATGCTCAAGCAGCATCCTGTCACATTTTAGTGAAGTCATTGCATTTAAGTCAGCCCTCTTTTATAAGCGTTTGAGTAAGAAAAAACGGAAATCAGGCTGCTTGGGTTAGTTAGTAACTGTTGTTTGAACGTAAGTTCTATTTTAAAGTTAACACTGCAAGAGTGCATTTAACTTTTACAAAGTTCATTGAGGGTAAAAACCTGAAAAAAGGTACCTATGAATACTTATTACACAGTGAAACGCGTAAACCTCAGCTGATTAGTTTATTTGACTCAGTGCTACATTAAAAGTGAATATTTATTTGCAAACACTAACATGAGAACAATCTTTTGATTTTTTTTCACACAAAATCAATACAATAATGGACGTTAAACAGGGTGAAACAAGTGAGAGGGTCCGCTCCATCAGGGCCCCAAAATGGCTTAGAACGAGCCGAGGTGGTGACTGCTCAGTTAACAGGTACAGGTG
Source organism: Garcialebias charrua (assembly GCA_038048925.1). NCBI lineage: Eukaryota > Metazoa > Chordata > Actinopteri > Cyprinodontiformes > Rivulidae > Garcialebias > Garcialebias charrua. The sequence goes on from JBBPBX010056681.1 coordinate 10,774, forward strand.
GCAAGAAGCAGGTGAACATCCTTTGATGTTTTACGACAGGTTTCTTAAAGCTCATTGTGCCGACAAATATACACCAGGCATGGAAGAAGATGAGGACTGTAAGTGGTCTTTCTTCTTACATCTCGTCTATGAGATACGATTTCAGCTGCTCACCACGGTTGATCCAGAAACGCAAACCATGGAAGAAATAAAACAGTGTGCTGTGAATGTCTTTGAAGCTAACATGCAAACCAAAACACCCTTACAGGTGTCCCCAGGTGAAGCGGTCAAATCCCACTCGCTGGAGCTGGAAGGGACAAGTTCATCAACTCCCTCTCCTAAAATAGGCGAGAAGAAACATGTTTTTCAAACTAACAAACCACGACATGTTGATGCCCGCTGGAACAATGACCCAAAGTGGTTAAGGGACCCGATATGGTTGAGAAGGACGAGCAAACGCCCTGTCCCTGCACCTCGGACAAAGCTGCCCGAGATAAGCAAAAAACCACAGATGGTAGGTGTCCGCTCTTTAAGTGACCCTCCGCGGTCTACACTGAGCAAAGGCCCTGCTCCTGCCCCTCGAACGGAACAGTCCGAGACAGGCAAAAAATCACAGAAGTTCCAGAAAAAAGGCGACATACCTCTAAGCTCTGATGAGATAGTGGACATGAGTTGGTTGTTTGAAAACTTGAATGATACAGAGGATGACCAAACTGGTACAATGCGTGACATTGTCTTTGATAACTCCGAGCACACAAATTACCAGCTGTTCGAAGCAAAGCTTGAACTGATGAGGCAGAAGAAAGAAAAACTTCTGAAAATAAACCTTGAGTTAGAACGTCGGTTTAGACAATCAGTGATGAAACAGAGCGCTGTAATTGCTTTTGAAGCTCGCATGCAAAACAAAACATCCTCTGAGGTGCGCCCAGGTCAAAAGGTCATATCACAGTCGCTAAAAATAGGAGAGGTTCTCTCTCCTATAGGAAGCGAGAATAAACACAGTCGTCTCAAAGGCACTCTGACCTCGGAAGAGGTAGAGAACATACGTTGATTGTTAAAAGGGTTGGATGATACTAGCAAGAATGAACAAGATTTTCAAACTGACATACAACGAAATGTTGGTACCAGCTGGAACAGTGACTCAAAATGGTTTAAAGGGAGCCCCGCTCCTAAAGCACCTCAGATTGAAGAATCTGAGACAAGCAACGAACCACAAAAGGTAGGTGTTCACTCTTTAGGAGACCCAAAATGGTTCAGATCGAACCAGGTGGGTGAAAACCAAGGTCTACCGGTGGGTGAACTTCAAAAGAAATTGAAGTATGAGGACCTATACTCATGTAACAATGCGTGGTCCCAACAGAAACCCCGAGCCTCGGAACTGCACCCCCTGCGCCTCGAACAGAACAGTTCGAGACGTGCAAAGAGTCACGAATGTCCCGGAATAATGGCCCAACGCCTCTATGCTCGGAAGAGACAGAGGAATTAAGTAGTTTGTCAGTAGATTTGAATGTTACTGTGCTTGACCAACCTGATACAATGAGTGGCGTTATCATTGATAATGACACTATCAACATTGACCAACCTGGAGCGATGTGTAGCACTGTCTTTCACAAAGACTCAGAGCACACAAATAACTCAGCGCACACTACTACCAACATTGCCATGGATGTTGACAGCAAACCAATTGCTGACACACAACAACATCCTGAAGGTCATGATGCTGACAGCCAACAAGATGCTGACAGTGAACATGAGTACACAGCCAGAGTCACACGTGAACAGAAACGTGGGCCAAGACCTGTGAGGTTTCTGTGTAACTTTATACAAAGGGGGGTGGCTAAGAAAGCTTACCTGCCTATCACACTGGAAGGTGTCCTTGAGCGTGAAGCCCTCCTGGATGGCAGTTCTGATATAACTATTATGTCGGCCAAGCTGTTCGAGGAGCTGAGGACCGCCGCTAACGGTGTTGACAGGCAAATACCCTTTGAGAAATGTGCTATTGAGCTACAGGGTCTCGCAGAGACGAGAACAACCCTAACAGCTATAGCTATGGTTCACATGCAGATTGGCGAAATGACACTACACCACCCGGTGTACGTGTCTAAACTTGACTCATTCCCATTTCTGGTTGGCCAAGATTTTATAAACCGCTTCGGCGCGATTATAGATTATGGTCAACAGAAAATGTGGAGCACAGTGAGAAAACCCCTGCCAATAAAAGTGCCTCCTAGTTGTGATACAGACTGCCTAACCGCAGGTACCGCAGAGGACACAAGGGACTCCTCATCCGAGGACGAGAGCCCGGTAAGTGAACCTTCAACTACAGGTGAGACAGAAGAGACCCAACAGTTGGACCAAACTCTGGCCCAACAAGAGAACCTCCTCTGCGAGCTGACACATTCAGCACTCACTGAACACTACCTACCACAGATAGAAGAAGTTGTTGAGATCCAAGGATCCCACACCGAAGACGCTGTGCTGTCCTCTGGGACAGGTAATTCGGCAATCAGCCAAGCTTTCATTGAAACCTTGGTTCAAGGACATCTGAGTCCAGAAAATGACTGTCAACCAAACGCTGACAGTCACTTGGACATCATTGTTGCAGATTACGAGGACCCCTCATCAAACAAAAAGGGGAAAAACTCACATTACCTAACACAGGTAGAGAAAGGTGTTGAGATCCAAGGATCCCACACCGAAGACGCTGTACTGTCCTCTGGGACAGGTAAATTGGCTATCAGCCAAGCTTTCGATGAAATCTTGGTTCAGGAACATTTGAGTCTAGAACTAATCAGAAATGACATAGTTTTTACAGACTCAAAGAGCCCCTCTTCAGTCGAGAGGTGGGAAGACACACACAACGACAGTGACCCGTCGCAGTCTGTACAATCAGACACACCTGCGATTGCGCCGACAGTTGTGACACACCTGAATTACACGGAAAGAGGTAAACGTAAGAAGATACGTTGGCCAAAACCTAAACGATTCCTGTGTACCGTCTTCTCTCAGCTGCGCGAACAGTTTAAACTAAACGGTGGCATCCTAACTTGTGCCCATGGACGGACGTCCTCACCTGTGTTCGTGGTCCCCCATGACCAAAGGGGGGTGATGTTAGGCCATGCCAAAGACAAAGATTTGAATGTACACCTCAGAAACACTTTTGCTTTCGCCCAGAAAAACCTGGAAAAATCCGCTGAAGGACGTAAGGCGTACTATGACCAGAAGGCCTCTCACAATGAACTCCAAGTGGGAGACAGAGTCTGGTACTATACGTTCGCCCCAGCAACCGGGAAAGGAGGGTCCGAGACCGGAACTCTCGCCCGCAAACTGATGCCCAGGTGGACTGGACCTCATCTGATAACAGACAAAGTAGAGGTGGGCGATATGGCTCAAAAATTATATCGTGATATCTCAGAGTATTATCACGATAACGATAAATTTCGTGATATAACCTAAAAAAAAAAATCAAATGTATTTGACAAAATTAACTTAACATGTTGCTTTGCAGTATTATATAAATTTTTTAAAAACAACAAGGGGTAATTTTACTGAAATTACTTTATTTAGTAAAGTATTTAGTCTCCAAGTAAAACTACACCTGCACTTTAGTTTTTGTGGTGGTTTTTTTATCTATATTTTGTGCAGACTTTTTCCAATCTAAATAACAATCATTTTTAAAGTGCAGGTGTAGTTTCCTAAAACAACTAGCCTAAATAAAATGAAGTTTGTGTCATTCCTCTGATTCATTTTTTTAACGGATCTGTCTCTGATGGAGTTGTAATGTATACAGCAGTGTTGTGCATGTATATTACAGAGTGCCAGTGAACGCACCGCGAGTGAGAGCGTGACGTAGGCGCGCAGGTTCGGGTGTGAAAGAAAGTCAGAGAACGGAGCGGTGGAGGATCATGCAGTCTGTTAAGTGTATTTGTGCAGCTTAAACAATAAAGCAACGTCTGCTACAAACCAGCAAGGTTATTGAGCGTGCAGAGAAACATCACAGGAGTGACTGTGGAGCCGCGCGTGTTTGTAACACAGTTTACAGCGAGGACACGGCTGCTCAGAGCGGAGCGGGGCGGGGGGAGGGGGACAGCTGTCTGCAGAGCAGGGGGGGAGAGAAGCTGAGACGCGCGCGCGTTGTTTTTAACATTTTAGCAGTAACTAATTAGCGTTTTACACCAGTACAGACTGGAGGGGATGTGCGCAGTTGTTTAAAGCGCTCGGGTGTTAAGGGGCGGGGCGCCCTGACGTATTACGTCATGAAATTAGCATATCATGATATAAGATTTTTGCCCGGGCAAGCTTTTTATACCGGTATTACCGGTAACGATATGATATGGCCCAGCCCTAAGACAAAGTGTCCTCAGTCGTCTACGAAATCAAAATCAGCAAAGGCCGCAAAGAGCCAATTGCTAAATGGGTACATCGAAATCAGATCAAACCTTACAAGGCGTTCAATGAATCCACAAAAGACAAAGATCTCACAAACTCACCGACTTCATGGGATAATAAGGTCGTACAAACACAAGTTAGTAAATAAACTAATCAGGTTTAAACTACCATATTTCCCACCCTATAAGTCGCATTGTCCAACTTGAACTTAGAAACGCTAAGTCTAACACCCACAACAAAAACTAATCTTAACAACCGTTTAAATCCACGAGATTTAATTTGACCTCGGTCATAAAGTTGAGACCTGTTTTTCTTGTGTGTTGCACTTTGGAATCTGACGACAAGAGTGTGTCGAAGCAGTGAAACGTTGTTTCCTTGTTGTTTAGTCATTACTGTTGTCATTAGTTGAGATATTGTTTGGTTCTGAACACTCCCAGCCAAAAAGGTTTTGTATTAACATTGGTTAATGAATGATATGGATTTAACTATGCCAACATGCAGTTCGTTTTGTTAAATCTCAATCGTCGAAGAGTCAATGTAGTTTAAAGCTACTCAAGGTACCATAAACTACACTGGTCTCACAATTTCTAAATTGAACCGATTCGATCGTTTCTATTCTAGATTATCTATTCATTTTGATGAGTCTCGCCATAGACTTCAAAATTTATTAGGAATACCAAATCCTACGTCGTTCGTCTAAAAGACAACAGACATTTAGATCAAACTATATTTCATTTTTCTATTTTAGTTTAACCTAAACTAAGTAATGAATGGAGGAATAGTTTGGAATTAGAGGCCTTCGTTACAGAAGCCCTCCAAAATTTTATAGGTATAGATCCCTATATCTAATTTTACAGAATTGATCCACCCCTTAATTGGTAATTGTAGCTGATCTAAACCATGATAGCTTACATACCAGGTGCATATAGGTAAGGCTAATGTAAAATCCCAATCATAAGCCCACCTAAAAAACCACATAATTGCATGACACATAGAACCAGAGTGGCACTGACTGGAAACCAACCAGCCAACAACCTTCGATGTGGGGACCTGCAGCTCCAACGCTTGGTCTTCAACCTCCATCCAAGGGTCGCCTCCTCTGCGTCAATCGAGGGATCCCCTCTACATGCTGATTATGAAAACAATTGTTGCTGATCAATCAACAAAACTAATCGTTGTGGAATTACTGCTGTGGAATTACCGCTGTGGATTATAAGACTTTGTTTTCCAAGGGATTAAAAGCTTTTCGCAATGGGATTACCTCCGAACAGTATGGAAGTTCCAAAAACTTTATGGGATTATAATTTTGATTTTTCTTTTCCACTTGCTGGATTACTTCAAGATCAAAGACAGTTCAATGTTCCTTTCGTGTTGGACCCCATCCCCAAGGACTGGCGATGGCTTCCAAAAGGGGGGAGATGTAGTGGGCATGACCGTGTCCACTTTGATACACCTGTGTATTTTTGAACTGTTCCAGAGATGACCTTTACTGACCTCTCAGTAAAGCAAGACATTTACTACAAATTACTACATTAGTTATAATCTGAGAATATAGTCACCAAAAGAGACTGTTTCTATCTTTGATTTTATTCTAATGTAATCAAAAGAATAACTTTTGTCATTTTCATGATGTGTGCTTTTAAGCTGTGTTATTCTGTAAAGGTTAAACTGTGTTCACTGCTGTGTGAAAGTTGAAGACTTGGGTCAGAGAGACCCGGCCGTTTTGTTTAGAAAGTCAGAAGACAGTTAATCTGTTGTTTTTGTGAGAATGTCTCCAGCACGCTCTGTCTTTCCTAAACAATTTCTCCCTGCTCTAATTTCACCTTGAATCTTGATAACAACAAGTGAACTCTTCGCTGGTCCACGGACCAATGAAAAAGACACAAGTCTCACTCCTCTCATGATTCTTCTATTAAGTTCTAAGCTGTTGCTGGAACAGTTTGAGTCTGCTGGGAACTTCAAAGAGATGTGAACCTTTCCCAAAGAGCTGGGATGAACTTAGTCAAACGCTAAGGACTCGTCATCCAGCTAAGGACTAAATAACATGCTGTTATGAGTCCACTTCGAACGAGCGTAAGCTCAAAACTTTGTTTATTCCTTCCTGGAATAAGTTTATCTTGAAGTCAACCAGGAGATGACACATTTTCTGATGATCCAAGCAGAACCCAGGAGACGTTGAAAGTAAACAACCAGCTCGAACGTGCTGGGCCTGAAGGACTCTGCGTCTGAAAGGCTGGTGTCATTTCTTTATCAGACTCGTCGTCGAAGGTAAAGAGCTGTTTACAAACGTACCTGGATTTTAGCAGAAGTCGGATGGGAAGTGTCACTTTTGGTAACATGCTCAAGACAATTTCCCTTAAACCATCTCTCCATCTTTCCTCCTATTTCTTTTTCCCTCAATTCTAAGCTGGAAACTATTTAAGTTAAAGAGCCCTCAGACTAAATATGTTTAACATCCAGTATTGAAGTCTGTTGTTACAATTTAAGTGTGCTGACGTGTTAAATTGAAAGAAAGTGAAATCATGTCAATCAAGTGTAATGGTGTTAATTTAGTTGATTCATTTTAAATAAATGATAGTGTCATTGACATATCAAACTAAGTTAACGTCTCTGTCACTTAATGGCTTTATTTATTTATCCATCATAAAGATCACAGAAATATTGGGTAAACTGAAAAAGAAAGAATCCGTGAAATTACTATTCAATCTGAATAAGTAAATTAATTAAGGTAAAGAGGTCAGTATTAATATTGACCTCCTCATAATCCCTTACAGAATCACTAAAGTAACCTGGTTCACTTTATGGATCAGGGTCAATCTAATGAGTCACTTAAGTAACCCGGTTCACTTTATGGATCTGAGTCAGTCTAATGAGTCACTAAAGTAACTCGGTTCACTTTATGGATCTGAGTCAGTCTAATGAATCACTAAAGTAACCCGGTTCAATTTATGGATCTGAGTCAGTCTAATGAGTCACTAAAGTAACCTGGTTCACTTTATGGATCTGAGTCAGTCTAATGAATCACTAAAGTAACCCGGTTCACTTTATGGATCAGGGTCAGTCTAATGAGTCACTAAAGTAACCTCGGTTCACTTTATGGATCAGGGTCAGTCTAATGAGTCACTAAAGTAACCTGGTTCACTTTATGGATCAGGGTCAGTCTAATGAGTCACTAAAGTAACCCGGTTCACTTTATGGATCTGAGTCAGTCTAATGAGTCACTAAAGTAACCTGGTTCACTTTATGGATCAGGGTCAGTCTAATGAGTCACTAAGTAACCCGGTTCACTTTATGGATCAGGGTCAGTCTAATGAGTCACTAAAGTAACTCAGTTCACTTTATGGATCTGAGTCAGTCTAATGAATTGTAGTGGGCATGACCGTGTCCACTTTGATACACCTGTGTATTTTTGAACTGTTCCAGAGATGACTTTTACTGACCTCTCAGTAAAGCAAGACATTTACTACAATTTACTACATTAGTTATAATCTGAGAATATAGTCACCAAAAGAGACTATTTCTATCTTTGATTTTATTCTAATGTAATCAAAAGAATAACTTTTGTCATTTTCATGATGTGTGCTTTTAAGCTGTGTTATTCTGTAAAGGTTAAACTGTGTTCACTGCTGTGTGAAAGTTGAAGACTCGGGTCAGAGAGACCCGGCCGTTTTGTTTAGAAAGTCAGAAGACAGTTAATCTGTTGTTTTTGTGAGAATGTCTCCAGCACGCTCTGTCTTTCCTAAACAATTTCTCCCTGCTCTAATTTCACCTTGAATCTTGATAACAACAAGTGAACTCTTCGCTGGTCCACGGACCAATGAAAAAGACACAAGTCTCACTCCTCTCATGATTCTTCTATTAAGTTCTAAGCTGTTGCTGGAACAGTTTGAGTCTGCTGGGAACTTCAAAGAGATGTGAACCTTTCCCAAAGAGCTGGGATGAACTTAGTCAAACGCTAAGGACTCGTCATCCAGCTAAGGACTAAATAACATGCTGTTATGAGTCCACTTCGAACGAGCGTAAGCTCAAAACTTTGTTTATTCCTTCCTGGAATAAGTTTATCTTGAAGTCAACCAGGAGATGACACATTTTCTGATGATCCAAGCGGAACCCAGGAGACGTTGAAAGTAAACAACCAGCTCGAACGTGCTGGGCCTGAAGGACTCTGCGTCTGAAAGGCTGGTGTCATTTCTTTATCAGACTCGTCGTCGAAGGTAAAGAGCTGTTTACAAACGTACCTGGATTTTAGCAGAAGTCGGATGGGAAGTGTCACTTTTGGTAACATGCTCAAGACAATTTCCCTTAAACCATCTCTCCATCTTTCCTCCTATTTCTTTTTCCCTCAATTCTAAGCTGGAAACTATTTAAGTTAAAGAGCCCTCAGACTAAATATGTTTAACATCCAGTATTGAAGTCTGTTGTTACAATTTAAGTGTGCTGACGTGTTAAATTGAAAGAAAGTGAAATCATGTCAATCAAGTGTAATGGTGTTAATTTAGTTGATTTCATTTTAAATAAATGATAGTGTCTTTGACATATCAAACTAAGTTAACGTCTCTGTCACTTAATGGCTTTATTTATTTATCCATCATAAAGATCACAGAAATATTGGGTAAACTGAAAAAGAAAGAATCCGTGAAATTACTATTCAATCTGAATAAGTAAATTAATTAAGGTAAAGAGGTCAGTATTAATATTGACCTCCTCATAATCCTTTAAATCTGGTGGCACCGTACGTGTTTAAGTACACAATCTTGTGGCCCGTACGAGTTTTCTGAAAGTTTATTGATAAATCTGTGATCTCTCATGAACTGTAACGTCATGTTTGCATAAAAGGATCCAAGTTGTAAACTCTGAGGATAATAATTTTGGCTGGAAGTGTTCTAGACAGGCAGATTCTGCATGTTTTTATCATTTGAAGCTGAGAGATTGTTATTCGTTCAACTCTTTTACACGCTGTTGGAAGCTTTAGGTGAAGTTTTTGTCAGCCCGTGGTCTGTGGGGGTTCTGGTTCTGATCCAGTTCACGCAGACTCCTGTACAAAAGCTTTGTTGACCGCTGAGTCAAAAGCCTAAAGAGCTATTATTAACATCAAAAAGATTGCTGTGCTGGTATTTTACATGTTAGAGCAAGTCAAAGAAGCATATTACTGTTAGAGCGTGTCGGATAGTGGTTCTGAAACCCGAATTCTGCTCCTTTAAATTGGACGGAACCGACCTTGACGCGGCTCCGAAGAGAATCCGTGTTGTGTTACAGTTGAAGTCCTGTGTTACTGAGCGTAGCTAAGTTGTGCCTGTTTTAAATGTGATTGCCACGTTTCAGAATTTTGGGGGGTTAATTTGAAGCGTTTGAGTTGATTAAGAGTCTATAAAGTTGCGCTCTGCTGTGCTAAGCTAACGTTAAAGAGACGTGTCATGCATGTTTGTTTATGAGCTGTGATTGGATAAAACGAGAGCTGTGAGCTGTCAATCACTCTCGTAGCGAGCGCTGATTCGCTGGATTGGGAACGCACGCTGTTGCAACCAACCCACTTTGTCGTCATTTCCGGCACTACATTGGTCGAAGGTAAGAGAACTACATTCGCCATGAATGCTTGGAAAATGAACTACAAACGCTGTGATTGATTTGTTGACGTCACGTATCTTGTAGCGAGCTCCGCCTCGCAAGTACTGAAGCTGGTGACGCGCTACGCACGCTACGTTGGCCCGCCCATTTTTGTCGTCACTTCCAGGTGCCGCACTTTGAGTGACAGGTCACACTCTCGCTCACACGCACACACTCACACACAAGGTGAAAAGAGGTTTCACTAGAAGCTTAAAAACTCATTTGAAGCCATCTAAACTGTCTAACAACATAACTTTGTCTCTGACAAGAACGAGGTTCGAGCGCTTATCACGAACACACTGGAAACTAACTGTAAAGGGTTGTTTTTATTTTAAGTACTGAATAAAAGGTCAGTCGCCTCGTGATAACATTAAGACTTGAATCCGCCCCCTGTTGGACGTTAATAGATGAGTTCTCTCAACACATCATAAAAGTCAACATTTTTATGGTGAATTACCAGCTTCTCAATTTGTTCTGTACACAAACAAAAACTCCTGTTTATTTTAAATAAAAATTTAGAATAACAGAGGTACAGACAAACAATTTATGCTCATTTTAAATACTGAAGAGATTTAAAATAACACTAAAAAGCATCTTTTATTTGATTTTCAAATTAAATTAAAAAAAAAGATGGAGAACAGAGCATTTCCACATTAAGCTCTTCACATCTCTGAATTTTAAACAGAATTGTTGTACATCTGTACACTTTTAGTTAAAAATTGCATTTTTAACGTTTTTCTGTGTAAAATTAATGACTCCAGTTTATTTTAAATGAAACGATAAAATAACAAACAAAAGTACATTTTTCACTCCAAAGAAGCAAAGAAAGCAGACCAGATTTGAACATGTCACAAGACAACAAATTGATAAAAATCACTGATTTTTATTTGGAGTAACATCATTACTGTACTGTTATGCTGAGCGCACAAACACTCGTTTATTTTGAATACGAACATTGTTTAAAATAACAAACAGAAAGTCCTTTTTCACTCCTGATAACTGTCAAATGCAGTAAAAATCAGTTTCACTGAGACTGCAAGACATCTTTTTAAAGGCATGCTCAAGCAGCATCCTGTCACATTTTAGTGAAGTCATTGCATTTAAGTCAGCCCTCTTTTATAAGCGTTTGAGTAAGAAAAAACGGAAATCAGGCTGCTTGGGTTAGTTAGTAACTGTTGTTTGAACGTAAGTTCTATTTTAAAGTTAACACTGCAAGAGTGCATTTAACTTTTACAAAGTTCATTGAGGGTAAAAACCTGAAAAAAGGTACCTATGAATACTTATTACACAGTGAAACGCGTAAACCTCAGCTGATTAGTTTATTTGACTCAGTGCTACATTAAAAGTGAATATTTATTTGCAAACACTAACATGAGAACAATCTTTTGATTTTTTTTTCACACAAAATCAATACAATAATGGACGTTAAACAGGGTGAAACAAGTGAGAGGGTCCGCTCCATCAGGGCCCCAAAATGGCTTAGAACGAGCCGAGGTGGTGACTGCTCAGTTAACAGGTACAGGTGGCAAGAAGCAGGTGAACATCCTTTGATGTTTTACGACAGGTTTCTTAAAGCTCATTGTGCCGACAAATATACACCAGGCATGGAAGAAGATGAGGACTGTAAGTGGTCTTTCTTCTTACATCTCGTCTATGAGATACGATTTCAGCTGCTCACCACGGTTGATCCAGAAACGCAAACCATGGAAGAAATAAAACAGTGTGCTGTGAATGTCTTTGAAGCTAACATGCAAACCAAAACACCCTTACAGGTGTCCCCAGGTGAAGCGGTCAAATCCCACTCGCTGGAGCTGGAAGGGACAAGTTCATCAACTCCCTCTCCTAAAAAAGGCGAGAAGAAACATGTTTTTCAAACTAACAAACCACGACATGTTGATGCCCGCTGGGACTATGAACCGCAGTGGCTCAGACAAGA